>VUQR01026096.1:15905-28336 GCA_015108515.1 Hemichromis elongatus | reverse complement strand
TTCATTGAAAAAAAAAAAAAAACAAAAATGAAAAAAAAAAAAAACCCTCAGAAAAATAACAATAATATTAGAGGAAATGTGCGGTAGATATTTATCATTTGGTTTCTTTGTAAATGCAAATTTGTCACCCTTCATTAGCAGCAAACGTCAGGAACTGCTACAGATCCTTTAAAAACATCTATTCTAAGGCAAATAAGTACAATATGGAAGATACTGATGCCAAATGAATGGTTGAGTAGGTTATATAAATAGATGACGTTTATACTAAATGAAAATTATATTGATGTTATCAGTTAACTCAAAATTAAAGTTTGAGTTCTCCGTGCAATTTAGCTGCTTTGCCTTCAGTGTCCTGATATTACTTATGTTGGTTCAAGCAGCAGCTGGTTGTTAAACATTTTTGGGGGGTGTACTTTGGTCCGACTGATCAAACAATGTAATGTATCTTACAGGACGGGAAAAAACAAAAATCTAAAATCAACACAAAAACTCTATGATTGGGTCTTTGATTCTAGACAGAATGTGGTGATTTTCTGTCACCTCTTCATTTTGCTTTCTTCTGCCAGTGTGTGATAGCTTTTATCCAGCTGTTCTACTACGCTAACACTGCCAAAAAGCTTTCATGCTATCGTCCAAGCTACGGCTAATCTTGTGTCTTTCACACATTTCTGTTAAGTGTTTTAAGTACCATACACCCATAGGTGTACACACAGTGTTTTGGTTCCAGGACTTTGACAAAACAAACACAGAAAGCAAAAATGTATTGCTCACGCCACGTCCAGTTAGCCAACTCTGCTTGTCATAGAGCATGCTGAACTTCATTTCTCATCACGTACAAGGTCTTGAATAATCAGGCCCGATCTTATCTTAATGACCTTATAGTATCATCCAATTATAGCAGTTCACTCTTAGACTGTAATACACAAATACTTAGATAAACAACGAATATACTGTATTTGATATAATGTATTTCTTGTGTTTAGCTATGACCTTTATTTTCATATGTACATTAAAAAAACATAAAAGTCACATATTAAAATTTAAAAATCTGGAATTGAAACAGATGTGACAGGTTAAGTTGAGAAACTGAACATAGAAATAATATAAAACAAAAGAAAAAGATACAACTAGCAATATAGAAACAACACAGCACTCAGAACTCAGTGGACAATTTAAAGGCAAAACATACGAGAAGGACGATAAAAAAAACAATCAAGATTCAATTTGACATGAAGAGTCAGGTGTGATGCTATTTTATACTGGCCTTTTTTATGCACAAAGGAAAATGAAGCTGAACAGCTTGTTACCGTGAATTAAGAAAGCAATTGATAAAGCTATCAATAAAGCAGTTTAGCCTTAAATAATATCATTAGTCTGACGCAAATAGCTTCATATTTGCACATTTCTCCTTTCAGAATGAAATATATTATACTTTACACGTGTGTTAGTTTAATTAGATTTTCCACATCTTGCATTAAAATTTGTGCATGTTTAACATTTTATTAAAGCTAAGTTTAGAAATTTAAAGATACTTTTTGTAATTGCCCCCTATAGATTTGAGCTAAAACATTTATCACCAGGGGGCAGCATTTTACCAGTGGGCGTGTAGAAATATTTTTGGATTAGTACTGCTCGTCCCCTGTTCCTCAAGAAGATCAAGAAGATTGGCCCCCAATGTTAACATAAATCCCTTACTGCCTAGCCTCGTTGACCCATCTCATGGAACAATTTGGCAATATTAATGTTATAGTTTTAGAATCTAATTTGATAAAATCCTAAATATTTAGATAAATTAATTGTTAACACCAGGTCATTATAGATCTTTCTGAAAATTCTGTTCATAATAATATAGCAATGTCAAAAATGAATTCCAGTTTCCAATAGGTACCTTTAACTTAATCTGTGCTCTTTCGCATGCCAGTGAAACTGATTTTACACCTTATGTTAGATATTAATAATAAAACATAAGAGAGGGAGAGAGAGAGACAGGTGGATCTGTGGAGAGAGCAAGAGAGAGAATGGGAAAGGTAGAGCGACATAGACACAGCAGAGGGAGTGGAAGAGAGAGAAAGTCGCCATTACTGCCTGGCTTTGCTGCTGAGAGGGGAGGGAGCATACAGAGCCAGGTTTCGGCTTTCAACGCATACCACACTAACAGCACCAAAATACACTAAAATACGGGCTAACTAGGCTTGTAGGAATACAATGGACTACACCTTCAACTAAACCTGACTTCGGATTTTGTCTGAAGCCGCCAGTGACCACGGATTGTGGATTGTAAAAAGAGTTTTGATAGCCTTTTAATGTGGGAATGCTTTCTCCTCTTCTCCGTGGTATGTGGATCTGGGAGCGACCATGTTATTAGGTGGGTAGGGGAATGTATTTGGACTGGGATTGGTACTTCATTAGCTAAACTAGCACTCCTTTTTTTGTGGGTGAAAGGTGCCCGCACCATTGCGCCATCCCGAGTTAAAAGAACCCGGGGTGGGAATGTGAGTCGGACTTGTTAAATCAGCCAAGGTTGTAATTTTAACAAGTCTTCCCAGTGTGAGACTGTTGCTAACATTAGCCACTGGCTAACTCATCCTCCTGGCATGCTAGGCTAACAGTGTTCGGCTAATGCTAGCTCGTAGGATTGGGAAAGGTGGGTTTTTCCTCTCCTGGAGGAGTATCAGGGCCAAGGCAGGCCGAGCCGGGTATCGCCTTTTCTCTCTAGGGTAGATTCATAACCGCCCCATCAGTTCCCGGGGCTTCCAGCATTAGTATCGAAGGATTGACGCATTAACTTAGTATAAAGGTCTGCTGGGTTTAATTCCAGCATAACTAATTCACGTTAACTCTTCTCTCTCTCACTCCTCTTTTCTAGACTACTTTGATGTTTTGTGTGATACCCACCCGTTTTCAGTTGGCTTTATAACACTGTTACACATAGGTGGAATCAGAAAATTTAGAGTAATCACGGAATAGCAAAAGAAAACCGCAGCTGTAGTGTGGTCTGAGTTTATAGCCTTCACGCCCGCCTCGCATTAATAGGTCGTTTAATTGTTTTTGAGTGCTTTTGGAAGTTGCTGGATTTTCTGCGTTAATATCCTGCTAACATTAGCTCGGGGGGGACTGAGGGCTGAGTGCAGGGTCACATCCAGGAGTGCCGCTGGGCAGATTATTGAATTTTCCCGACATTAACGAGGGTGTGTTTACACATACACACCCTTAACGTCTCAGCGGTGCCGAGGAGTTGTAACCACATATGTCATTAGGTGCTTTTTAACGCCTTTCCCCCCCTTCGGTGCCTCACAATACGCAGGCAGGTCAGTGGGTTTGTCATGCTGCAGCAGCTCTGCATGCCATTTGCATCGACTCAGGCTGCTGCTGCTCCTTTTGCCCCTTTCCCAAACTCTCGTTAAAGGGGTAGTCCGGCTTTTATCCAAGGACCTATCATAATGCTTCCTCCCGCGACCTTTTGCAGACCTCGCTGCAAAGAACTGCCCTAATGCTGAGTTACAGAGATTTATTTTTAATTATTTTTAAAAGCATCAGTTATTAGTGGGATCCATTTGTGTTGAAAATGGCAATTAGGTTCTTTGTTGTTTGCTCTTAGAATTTGCCACTGTGTCTTTTCAGTGTCCATTAAACCATAAGGGTTCACTAAATAATGTGATGGGGCTCTTATGTCCATCATTGTCATCAGTGTCAGTGTGTTTAGAGCTTTTCTCTTCAGCTTTTTCTCTTAAATGGACTGTTTGGAGAAAAGCTAACGATCTGGTTAATATCAGTGGTCTGGAAAGTCGACTAAATTCTACTTTTTTCTTATAGGATATCAAAATAATATGTATTGTTTCATGGTGTAAAACCTGTAGGGATTGGGTAGAAAGAATGATAAGGTCGAGTTCCCATCTTTAACATTTTAACATTTCTTTTTTTGTTAGAATTGATATTAATGGATAGTCGAGTCTGGAAGGCTTTGCAGTTTTGTCTGCATTGCTCCCAGAAAAAGTGGACATTGGTATTGGCACTATGCTAATATACTGGCAAATATTCATAGCTAGCATTGGCTTCTACAGACTGCATAAAGGCACTGGCGCTGACAAGCCCTGTGAGTGATGACGGGGGTGATTGTGTCAGTTGGCCTATAAACTGTTGTTCTTACATCATCCTTACCCCCAGGGAGGGTGAAGTCAGATGGGTAACACCCAGTTTCAGGTCTGGACCTGACTTTGGAAGAGGGTGACACAGTTTTTAAAAAATGAGTCAAATTTTTATTTCTGATCAGTGACGAGTTTCCTTTTGAGACTGATTATTTCTGGATGTGGTAGATCTTTTGTAGCATTTTGTGGTGGACATTGTGTGCCTTATCAATTGGTGCTTTGTATCAACTGTAGTTCTTCTGATGATGGCAGATGACAAATGGCTTTTAAAAAAGTGGAAATTCTGGGAGTCAGGACCAATTTGCTGCTACAGCCTTAGTGTGGAGGACAAGATTTAATACCTGGGGAAGTCGGTTTCTCCTCCAACAGTGCGCTCACGCTACCTTTTAGGAAGTGGTTTCTGTTTTGCTTCTGAGTTCTGATTCTTCACTTCTTGTGGGAGGATATCTGTCTGTACCCAAGTCAGTAGAAACCAGTTGTGCCTCATTTTAAATGATTTGCGCACCCTTCTCTGGTATAGCCCCGCAGACTTAGGCTGAAATAATAAAATTAAGTAAATAAATAAAGCAATAAAAAGTTTATTTTTACTGAAAAATTCCCGCCAGTGTAGCTTTAAAAGGTTTATCATCCGTGGCAGCGTGTTCTGCTGTGTTTCCGGGCTTAACAGCATTTAGTCATCTCTAAAACCAGCTTGCCAAGTGATACCTTAATCCCCCCCTGCAGCCTCACAGTGACTGGGCTAATCGTGATGCACAAGGCTACTTTTAGCTATTAGTGCAGCATAAATGCAGTTTAGGCTCTAGTGTTGGCTGTTTGCAATAATAAAACCATCACCCGCCCCTTCTGGTTGTCCTCAGCGTGAAGCTAATTGCCCATCACTGCTACTGTTCCTCGCGCGTGGCACTTAGTCATTCATTTTGACCTTGTGGATTGACAACTTTGATATCATCTGAAATTAATGCAAAGCAGATGCTGGAATTTGTGTGACAGATCTCAAACACTGTGCGTTGGATAGGTATCGTGCCTGACTGTAGCAATGCAGTGATTAATTTTCAAAACTACATGAGTAGGTTCTGCAGTTTGTAACTGATTGTTTTAGCTAGTCACCAAGTGAAGATTCCAAATGTATTCCTGGGTGCAGTGTCATCAGTTAGAAGAGGGCCTTAGTTTGATGTTTATTGTCAATTCTATATTTAGGCTTGTTTTGGCTGCTGGCTGAAATAGGGAGGCAAACTGGATGTAGTCTATGATCAGTTGTGGCGCTAAAAGCAGAATAAGCAATAATTCAGTTAAAAAGACAAGAAAAAATATATATAATGTTTCTGCCTTCAAAATATCTTTAAGCTCATATATATGTCTGACTGCTACTACAGTCAGGTGTGGCCCAGTAGCACGTTGTAGCACATAGGTACATAGGTTTGTAAACCTGACAGACCAGTTAGGTGGTTTGGAGCTATATAGATTATACAGTTTACAGCACATTTTCTGTCATTAAGCCCATTTCTTCCAGCTTATGCTTCAGTTTGGTTTGTAAGTTAGGCTTGGTTTGTAGCCTATCCAAAAAGGTTTCTTTTTTTTATTATTTGACATGAGCTAGTCACAGCTATTTTCCCTCCTTATTTGTAAACCAGGTCCTTTATGTCTTTGTTTCTGCTGAGCCCTGTGTACACTCCCTTCCCACAGGTGACATCATCACCTTGGTGTCTATAAAGAGTCAGGGGAAACCTCGTCATTTCATGTCAGCGAACCAGATTTCTGCTCTGGTGCAGTTTCTCAGGCTCAGCATGTCGTTGTTCTGTGTGTAGAAATTCCAGCACACGCAGGCAGATTCACTGACTGATTGCAACTGTTTTGTAAAAACAACAGTCACTCAAATTGTCTCTGCAGCTATCACTTATCAGCCTTGATTTAGGTCATGGAAGGTTTCAGCTCTATTTGACCGTGTTAATTTAGATAATATTTACAGAAAGATTGCCCGGTCAATCATATGTAGGCATTTTCTGTTTATTCAATCAAGAATTGCTGATTATTCTGATTGTCGACAGTGAAATGTTTAGTTTCACTTGCTCGTTAATGCTGCTAGTCAAATAGTCGACAGTGATAATCAGGATTAATAGTCAGAACCGGAATGTCTGGCAAAATCTATTATGACAACAGCAAGCAAAGTAATCAGGATTATACCTTTACTCTTAATTATGCAAGGCTGGTTTCTGCTGGTAATGATAAATGATAAATCTGTGAACTGATTTATTTTCTGTTTCTTCCTCAGAGTAAAGCAAATCATTTCTAGGTCAGTGGCTATCAAAGGGCTAGAGTTGCATGCCATTTTTATTCTGCCTCGACACAAATTGGTTGAAAGCACTTATTTTTCTCAGCAATGAGAAGAGTGACATTGCTGAGCTGGCCGTGACTGAACTACTCTCCCTCTCTTATATAAATGTTACTGTCACACTTTGGTTGTTGTCTTTCTAAAATCCCATTTTGATATCGCGGTTTTAATAACAAAGTTTTCCCTTTTTCACTTTCAAAATTGTAGTAGGCCTTTGCAACTCATTTTTACGTTATAAACCTATTGCAGAAGGGGTTTAAAACCAATATAGTTTATTATTTATACATGAATGGGCTGACTAAAACCTCATTAAACCCACGAGTGAGCTTTTTTCCCCCTATTCAAATATGAGTGTATTTTACTTAATTTTTTGTTAACACAGTGTAATTTTAAATAGTGTATGATTTTCTTTAAATGTGTCACAATTTATATGCGTTCATGTGTGTTTCAGAGCATGATGTAGACAAACAGAAGCAGATTTTTTTATTTATATTAAGTAAGTAACAAAACACTGAAAATGTGGATTTGTTTGATTTGCTTATATGCTTTCCTAATTTTGAATTCTATATGTTGCAGGCAGGTGATAAAAGGAGCCGTGGGCTGCTCTATCCCAGCTTGAATAAGATCCAGGATAGAAACAGAGATATATACGGAGAAGAGCATTCACTGGAACCCAGGGAAAATGAAAATGAAGGCATCTCTGTATCACTGACAAGCAGACCTGGGATGATATCATGACCTTTTCTTCCTGAGAGTAACTAGTTTAGCAATGAGTGGGGGGATATAATGGCCAAGAACAAGGATGCACGCCCCCCGACATTCGCCGTCAGCGTGGTTGGCCTCTCGGGGACGGAGAAAGAGAAGGGAAATTGTGGCGTGGGTAAGTCCTGCCTATGCAACCGATATGTGCGTCCAGATGCAGACAACTACTACTCGGAGCACACCTCGGTGCTCAGCACAATAGACTTTGGTGGTCGTGTAGTTAACAATGACCACTTCTTGTACTGGGGAGAGGTGTCGCATCGAGGGGATGAGGGATTGGACTATAAAATCCAAGTCATTGAACAAACGGAGTTCATCGATGACCAGACGTTTCTTCCGCATCGGAGTACGAACTTGCAGCCGTACACAAAACGGGCAGCCGCAACCAAGCTCCAGTCAGCAGAGAAGCTTATGTACATCTGCACAGACCAGCTGGGCTTGGAACAGGACTTTGATCAGAAACAAATGCCTGATGGGAAGCTAAACATTGATGCCTTTATGTTGTGCATTGATGTTAGTAAGGGTTGCAACAGGAAGTTCGATGACCAAATGAAGTTTGTCAATAGCCTTTACTCTCAAATTGTCAAGTCAAAGAAGCCTATTGTTGTTGCTGCAACAAAATGTGATGAGTGTGTGGATCAGTACCTGAGGGACCTGCAGGGCTTTGTTGCCAGTAAGAAGAACCTGATGCTAATTGAAACGTCAGCACGCTCCAATGTCAACATAGAGCTTTGCTTCAACGCCCTAATCCAGCAGCTGGATAAAACAAGAGGGAAGCCAAAAACTGTGCCATACCTGGAGGCCTATAAAACCCAACGTCAGCTTGTTGCCTCAGTAACAGATAGATTTGAGAAATTGATGGTACACTCAGTGAGAGATTATCACACCACGTGGAAAACTGTGGTAAATAATCTAAAGGGGCAACCTGACTATTATGAGTTTATTACCTTGGAGGGCACCAAGAAGGCCCGCAACATGTTCACAAAGCACATTGCACAACTGAAACAGGAGCACATTAAGAGGAGAAGGGAGGAGTACCTGACAACGCTGCCGAAAACCCTTAACAACATCCTCAATAACCTGGACGAGATTGAACACCTTTCGTGGCCTGAGGCACAGAGTGTGGTCCGGAACAGGCCTGATTTCCAGTACTGGTTTGTGATACTAGAAAATACACCGTGGGATGAGACGGACCACATTGATAACAGCGACCGTAGGATACCCTTTGACCTTCTCGATACACCAGACGGTGAGAGAATTTACCATAATCACGTCCAGCATCTTCTGTCTGAGAAGAGAAGGGGGGAAATGAAAGAGAGGTTCAAGAAGACACTGGAGAGAGTTCATTTTATCACTCCGGGGCAGCCTTGGGAGGAAGTCATGTGCTTTGTCATGGAGGATGAGGCCTACAAGTACATCACGGAATCAGATAGAAGGGATGTTTACTGTAGGCACCAGCAGGAAATAGTTGAAAGGGCTAAAGAGGATTTTCAGGAAATGCTTTTTGAACACGCCGAGTTATTCTATGACTTGGACCTGAATGCAACCCCCAGCTGTGACAAGATGAGTGAAATTCACAGTGTGCTGAATGAGGAGCCCAGATACAGAGCACTGCAGAAACTTGCCCCAGATAGAGAGTCACTCCTCCTCAAACACATTGGGTTTGTTTATCATCCCACTAAGGAGACATGTCTGAGCGGGCAGAACTGTGTGGATCTGAAAGTGGAGCAAGTTTTAGCAAACAGGCTGGTACAGCTCGACCACGGGCGTTCTAATCTTTACTATAACAGTGCCAACATCGATAAAATAAACCTGTGCCTCCTAGGAAAGGAGGGTCTCTCACAGGACCTAGCCAATGAGATCCGAGCTCAGTCTACAGATGATGAGTACACTCTAGATGGTAAAATCTATGAACTGGAGCTTCTTCCTGTGGACGTCAACTCCACTTTGCTCTTCAGCCACACGTGGGTCACCACTTTTAAGCCACACGGCTGCTTTTGTGTGTTCAACTCAATAGAGTCGCTTAACTCTATTGGTGATTGCATAGGCAGGATAAGGGCGGAGATAGCACAGAGTCGGCGAGATAGATTTGCTCAGCCACTCCCTTTTATTCTTATCCTGGCAAATCAGAGAGACAGTGTTTGTAAAAACATACCTATCTTGAGGCACCAGGGTCAGCAGCTGGCAAACAAATTGCAGTGCACCTTTGTCGACATCCCTTCCGGAGCCTTTCCTCGTAAATTCACTGAGTTCCAAATTAAGCAGGGTCTTAGAGCAGTGCTGGAGGGGCTAAAGCATAGCTTTGAGGTCTTGGCCCCACTGCCATGTATCAAAGACATGTCAGAGATGGACCTTAGAATAGTCATGTGCGCCATGTGCTGGGATCCCTTCAGCGTTGACCTCATCCTCTCGCCCTTTCTAGACTCACATTGCTGTAGCGCTGGACAGCCTGGTCAGAGCAACACACTGATACTGGATAAGATCATAGGAGACAGCAGGAGAAGGATCCAGGTCACCGTGCTTTCCTACCACTCTGCCATTGGTGTCCGTAAAGATGAACTAGTGCATGGCTACATTTTGGTCTACTCTGCCAAACGCAAAGCTTCCATGGCGACCCTGCGAGCCTTCCTGGCAGAAGTCCAGGATGTAATCCCCGTGCAGATGGTGGCCATC
This sequence comes from Hemichromis elongatus, assembly GCA_015108515.1. Taxonomy (NCBI): domain Eukaryota; kingdom Metazoa; phylum Chordata; class Actinopteri; order Cichliformes; family Cichlidae; genus Hemichromis; species Hemichromis elongatus. The sequence continues at coordinate 18,427 of VUQR01026096.1, read as the reverse complement.
ACAGACAGCCAGGCAGATTTCTTTGAGAATGATGCCATCAAGGAGTTGATGACCGAGGGGGAGCACATTGCCACAGAGATTGCTGCCAAGTTTACAGCCCTCTATTCGCTGTCCCAGTATCATCGGCAAACCGAGGTTTTTACTCCTTTTTTCAATGAAGTGCTGGAGAAGAAGCCCAACATTGAGAGTTCCTTCCTGTTCGACAGCTCATCACGTGAGTGCACTACAGGAGCCAGCGAAGATGTCTTCCCCACTTCTCCCCATAGCCACTCCCCAGCTTACAACACTTACTACCCAGAGTCTGACGATGATAATGAGGCCCCCCCACCTTATAGTCCAATAGGCGATGATGTTCAGCTTCTCCCCACACCCAGTGAGCGGGCTAAATACAGGATAGACCTCGAGGGGAATGAGTACCCAGTCCATAGCACACCTGTCGGAGACCATGAACGCAACCACAAAGTGCCTCCACCTGTTCGGCCCAAACCAGTGCTCCCGAGGCCTAATGTTAAAAAGCTAGACCCCAACCTGCTCAAAACCATTGAGGCTGGTATGCGAAGTAATCGAAGAATGCCACGTGCCCCAGTGATGCACACCGAAGATGTGGAGCCATCAGACAACTATGCAGACCCTGTGGACACCCTGCTCAGACCCAGGGGCTTCCACAATGACGACATATATGCTGTGCCTGAGGACGCACACAACCGCCTGATCAAAATAAAGAACTCTTTTGGTGGGTTACATAGTCTCCACGGAGGAGGAGAAGAAGAGAATGGGTTTGATCGGAAATCCCAGGCTGCAAGGCGGCCATCAAAATACAAACATCGTTCAAAAATCCTTTTCAGTAAGACGAAAGCCTACCAAAGACGATTCCACTCGGACAGTGATGGGGAGGAGACTGGCCCGGCCACTCAGAAAAAGAAAAACAGAAGAGCCCATCGGGGCAGCGAGGAGGACCCGCTGCTCTCTCCCGTCGATCCCTGGAAGAGTGGGATTGATAATCCTGCAATCACCTCCGACCCAGAGCAGGAGGACAAGAAGATGAAAAAGAAGAAGACGCCCAAGACGCCAAAGGAATCCAAGAAGGTGAGACTTGTCTATCATGACAAATTGACTTTTGAAGACTTTTGTTTTATAGAAAATAAGATGCTTTGAAAATGCTTTACAGAACAGAAAGTTCAAACAAAGGATTCTTTTTTCTGTCTAAGAATAACTGAAATAGCACTCTATTGCACTGAATATGGGAGCGAGAGACTGATGGAGTGCATGGGTAAATGAGAGCAGTGAAGACTGCATATAGTAGGGGGTGAGCAGATGTGCGTGGGCGTGAGCGAATTTTGTTGGCCTGAGACTCATCTGGAGAACAAACTAATTTGATAATTTATTGATTGGCCCCATTGCTAAAGTAGTTTACGAGCCTCTACACCTTGCAGGCCCCAGACTAGCAGTAAAGGTGCTTGATAGAAGACACGCTGTTAAAGACAGTTGGTGTCTGTATAATTTCAGAGCGAGGACTGTGTCTTTGACAGCTCTTTAAAGGCTCGTCTGAGGCTTCTGACGACATCCAGACATGGTTTGTTTCATAGAGCCAAGGAAAAAATGCTTTGCGCTCATTGTTAGTGTTAGAGCAATATTTGATTGTGGTTAAAAGCTGAAAAATCAGGAAACATGCATGCACAAATCAAACAGCTGTGTTTAAAATGAAGCTAGTAGCATGCATTAGTATGAAATGCATGCTCACGCCCACACATGAACATACTTATAGGTATAGCCCCATTTGTGATATAGTACAGACTGGACATGGAGGTACTTGTTAATGACATTTTATGTTCCAAAGTCAATTTTAGGTGATCAGAGTGGATCCTTAATAATTATTCCACAGACATGCTTGAGAACCGTTAAAGCAAACATCATCATTTGAAAATTCTTAAGCAGGGACATCTGCTTTGGATTGAAGGTAACTTGAAAAGAAGGTAACTGGACTTGTTGAGAGGTTTGAAGATGTTTTGCCTCTCTTCCCAAGGGACTTCTTCCATGGAGAGTTCCAATAAACCCCTAGTGGGGGCTGTCCTCCACAAGTGAAACAACATAGTGTATGTGGTGTAGTGCAGTGAGGAGTGCTCAGACAACTACATATGAGAGACCAAACAGTCACTCCACAAACGCACAGCGAAAGCCACCTCAACAGAACAGCTGTACACATACGCCTGAAGGAGAAAGGATGCCAGTGTTCACTTTTTGAATGGAGACCACATATGGTTTGAAAGAGGAGCAGAAGAGGCAGTGTAAGCCTACTTTGAGCGACCATTATTGGTGGCTTGTGACACTAGCTATCAGTCATCTACAGTGCAGATCCCTTCGCCTGTGTTGCAACCCCCATTCACGGCTTGCCTCAGGTGATCACAGTGACTCACATGATAGTGGGGTGGGGCAATGTCTCACAGTGGTTTCACCTGTTGGCTGATTACGGAAATGACCCACACTGATCCACTTTTTTTTTTTTTTTTTTTTTTTTACCTTGA
>VUQR01026096.1:1298-15884 GCA_015108515.1 Hemichromis elongatus | reverse complement strand
TGAAACATTTTTAAAAAACCCTAAAGAAGTTGTAGTTTTTTTTTCTAGCTCTCAAGACTATTTGCACAGACAAAACACATAAAAATGTTTCGTAGCAAGTCAGCGAGCATGGGAGCACAGATCAGATAATAAAGTGCAATCAGTAGAGGAAGAGCCCCCAGCGCTACATAGCCATCATAAAAGGGCATTGTTGGAATATTCAAACCATCTTAAATAATCAGAGAGGAGAGCGAAAGCCAGACCAGGAAGTACAAAACGGAAGGTGTTTAGTCGCCATTCTGGCCAATTAGAGTGAATCTCGAACTGCTGTAGGCATGACAACACTTTGAAGAGCACAAGAGTGTGGGAAATCAAAGCTAACATTGCACCTTGCTACACATCCCAGCTTCAGTCTGAATAACTTGTTTTGTCTGTTGTTGTCATCATCTTTGCTGTTCTTGTCTTCCTCTATGTGCTTTCTCCCACTCGAATGCCCTTCATACCACTAATTTTCTTTCTGATCTATTCCCTCATTCCCCTCCTCCTCATCCTCCATATCTTCTTCTCCTGTGATAATGTTCTGCCTTCTCTTCACCATCTCTCCTCCTCCATCTCTGTTCTCCCTGGTGTCTATTTCTCAATTGCCCCTCTATTCCTTTATTCTTTTTTTATGTCTTTCTCCCACTTTTGTTCCTACTGTTTATCCACTTTTACTTCTAATCTTCTTTTTAAACATTTTGTTCCCCTTTTATTTCTCTTCTATGCTTCTTCACTTCTCCATTTCTTCTTCTTTTCTTCCATTGAGTTCCTCCTTTTTTCTCAACTTATTTATTATACTCTCTCTTTCCCATCATTTTTTTCCTCGCCCCTACTATTTTTTTCTTACTCTATTTTGCCTTCAATGATCTTCATACACCCCGTGCTGTTTGCGATCTTATCTCTGATTTTCATTGTTTTATTTGCTCTCCTAGCCGAAATCCTCCAAGCCCCCCAAACCACTGTACCCACCCACTCGGAGAACCTGGGAGAGCAACTACTTTGGTGTTCCCTTGCAGAACCTAGTAACCCCGGAGCGCCCCATTCCACTTTTCATCGAGAAATGTGTCGACTACATAGAGCGCACAGGTGAGTCATGAATTTATGTCATTTATGTAATTTTGCAACCAGACGTTTTTTGGGGGGTGTTTTAGAGCTCTTGCAAGGCATGTGTGTGTTTTTCAGGCACTAATTTCAGACGAGTAATTGAGCAAGATGACGGATGGAGAGAATAGGGAGAGGGGGAGGTGCAGTGATATATGGTGGGAGGTCAGCCAGCCTGCCAGTCAATACAAGTTAACTTAAATTGAATATGCTTTATTGGCGTGGCATTTGATTTCTTGCCAAAGCGCTGCTGGAATGATTATAAATAAGACGTTGAAAGATTACCGAGATCAGAAAACTGATTAAGGAATGGCAGTGGAGAAATGTACGTGCAATCCATTAATCAGCCTTGCTTAAGAAAGGAGAAAAGAAAATGAGATGTTACCGGTAAGAACATGCACGGGTAATTGCAGATGTGAAAAATGTTTGATTGCACAGTGACTGCTAGAGTGTGTTTGGGTTATTAAATTTTTGTTGCAGCTCAAATAATTGGTGTAACAAAAACAAAGTTAAGTATTTTCCACTGTTGTAATGTGAGGATGTGCTGCTTTTCATTATATTTGTATATCTTCGTTGAGATTAAGTTAGTTGATTAATAAGGAAATGGTTATACATATTCATCACTACTCAAAATAGTCATTAGGTTCAACTATAAATAGAAATACTCACGCACTGCAGTCAGTCAGCCTCAAGGTCAAAGGTTCGTTTTCTTCATTTTGAATCAGTTGATAATAATAATTAAATTGAGAAATACTGAAAAAGAGTCAGTGGTTACATCTGAAGCAGCAGCTTCCAGTGGTGGGCTGATCGATGCAAATCTCAGTAGTATCGATACCAACGCTGAGATTGTATCGGATCGATACTGGCAGGATAGGATCGGTACTTTGTTTCCATAATCATAGAGGATATTAGTATGTAGCTCACTGAATTGTGTTAAATGTATAATATTTGGGGAAAAATAAACCTCAAAACGTGTTTTATAAAGAATGTTCTTGTAGTAAATAAGAAAGGTGTGTTTTGTTGTATTAATTAATTACTGTGGATAGAAAAAGTTACAGTGACTTAGTGGTCATTAAAATGTGTTTAGAATGAAAAAATTGGTGATTATTTATTTCATAAGTCATGACACATTGCTCTCCCCTACATAAGCTGCCTTAATAGGTTAAAAGTATTGGTGTCTGTATCAGTAATACTGGCCATGTATTTATTGGTATTGAATCAATACCAATATTCGAAGTATTGTGCTGCACTAGCAGCCACTCTTGTAGGAATCAGCCTCTATAAATGAAAGTGTAAAATGGAAAGGCGACCTGTTTGGACATGTGTAGGTTCAGCTGGTGACACCAGCACCAGTGCATGCTGTGTATGCGCCTGGCTTCCTTCCCAGCTGTCGGGAAGAAAGCCTCTCCCATAGTTCGGGAGATTCCTCTGTGAAGTCATGGACACTTATTTATGCAGTCCTTTAAACGTTCTGACCATTTCAAAGGTTTGTGTGCTTTGATTGATTACAGCCTGATTGTCCATATTTAGCCTCACAAGGAGTAAGATTTTTCCTGTGCTTTTAAAGCCCCCTCGCAGCTAGCCCAAGTGGGAGTCTTTTCCTTCTGACCACTAAAATGAATATTTCAAACAAGTTTAATATTTTATAGGTTTGTTGCATTATGTATTTACACATGGGCCAGTACTTTCCATGTTTAGTGCTTTGAATGAACTCTAAGAAGTGAAAGAGCCTCTTGCTGAATGACCTCAAAAAACCTTTCCCCAAGTAAAAGTCTCTAAATTAGTGGGACGTCTTCCCTGAAAATCTTTTTTTTGAAGTGTCCTTATCACGGATTTTTTTTCTAATTGCAACCACTTCAGCTAAATAAATGTGGAAACTCTAGGTATTGACATTAAAGCGGCTTCAGCACACTAAAGTGAAAACACTTTCTTCCACATATTTCTCCATCTGCAGTCACATGTGTAGCTAATCTATAGTATGTACATTAGAAGGAGGTATTTCCCCCATGTTCCTAGCAGTAATCATTGTGTGTGAAAAAGCCTTGGGTCCTGTTTCGGAGGTAGTGTTTTTATCTGAGCGCTTTTAGGTTCTGCGGCTGTTAATTCCTGACCTGAAAAATCCCTTCCGAATATGTTTTGATATTCAGCTGGATCTACATGAGCCTGCTGGTGGATGCCAACCAAATGTAGGATTAATCCCAGGGCTGCTTGTGTGTGCGTGTGTGTGCGTGCAGACTCCTGCCAGCTGACAGTGGTGTGTTGGAGATTTCATGGCCAGTGCTGTGAAACCCTCTAAGTCCAGACGGTCTGTTGGGTGGATTTAACAGCTTTTCCCATCCCTCCTTTTTCTGGAATATCGTTTTTTAGCACATACAGCCAGAACAACTGTGTGCCTTTCTTTTTTCTTAAAGCCTCCTGCTGTATAAGATGTTTGGTATCTGGACAGTTTAAGAGCAGTTTTGCAATTCAATGAGACCTTTCAGGTTGTCTCCTTGTTAGAGAGGAGTTTAGGGATTTGGTATGTAGCCTGGTTGCTTCATTAGATGCGTTGGGGTTAAAACGGACTGTGTAACTGTTTAGTTTATAGTTGAGAGGGTGGAGTTCTGAGAATGACTGTGGGTGTTGGCGTAATAGCACAGAGTTAAAAAGACCCTCCTTTATTGCAAAAATGGTTTCATACCCCCTTGTCAGCAATGATCCACCCTGTTAATGTCTGCTTAACTACGATTCTGAATGTGTGCCAGCTGACTCCTGACTCCTGAGCTGACGAGCTCCAAGTGGGAATCATTAAAACATCTCTGTGATATTGTGTTATTCTTGGTCTAAAGGAAAGTCTGAATGAAATCCTATAAGTACTCCTCCTGTTTATGGTGGTCCTGATTTAGTAGTGTTTCATCTACTGGAAAGGAACTTTATTAGGATACTCAGAGTACAAACTGTAGTTCTGAACAGGTCCAAGTATCAAAGCTGTCATACTTGTTTACATTATATCTCCAGTGTATTTAAATGTGATGTGTGGTCAGTCTGGGCATCCTGTGCACAGATTTTTGGATTAGGTTTTTGGTTATTACTTTCTTTCTTTCTTTTTAAGTTCTGTCTAGAAAACATTTTGAAATGGATATTTGGTTTTCAACTAATATAGAAGTTCAACACTTTTTCCACTGTTTCTGTTTAGATTAAAAACCGTACTGTTTTTCCTGTGTTTTTTTTCCCTTTTTTCTCTAAAGAAGCTAAAGCTCAGAATTTAAGAAAAAAGAAGTATCTGGTTTTAGAACTAGCAGTTTAAAGGTATCACTGGGCTCTTGGATCTCGCGATGGTAGCTTTTTTTTCCTAGTTGTGAGTATTTCTAAATGACTAAATAATGAACTGACCAACCACAAAGTATCACGGGTAACTATTATATACATTCTCTGTCATTATGCTTAAGTTATTTTAACGTATTGTCCCCCAGACTTGGTTTCACTGTCCAAAATTTAAAGATATTCAATTTACAACCTTAGAAGATGTCTGTCGTTAAAAAAATACTTTTGCTTATATACTAATGAACTCATGGCCTCTACAGAAAATGACTCAATCAATCTAGACTCAACATGCTCATGGATAATAGTTACAGACCAAGTGTGGTCACTTTCTGTTTTTGGGTTATAGCACAGAGGATGGAGCTGTGCTCTCTCTGGGGGGTGGGGGTGACTGCTGGATGGCTGAGTTAACTACATTTAATAAGCTGCCAGGCAAGAGGCACAGAGGCAGAGAGGCGATGATGGCTATTTGTGGTGCCTGTGGTTTTCGACCAGAACGTGTGAGTGGAAAAGCTGTGACTTTGTGTGTCTGTGAGAGACAAAAAAGTGTGTGTGAGACAGAGCGTAGCTGTAAATGTGACTGAAAGTGCAGAGATGTGATTCTTTGGGTGACAGTTATGCGGTGGGCTTGTGTAAGCGTTAAGGCTGCATCGCGTGGTTCGTACACGCGTTCTATCCAACCTGCTACATTTAATGCGGATCCTCTCCTGAAGTTTCGTGGCGTCGGCTCTACATGCTTGTTTTGCAGAAATCATCTAATTAAGTGTGATGTGTCAAAAAGTTTTCTGTGGTAACGTGCAGCGCCAAAGAACTCTTAAAGGAACTCAGATAAAGTGCCTGCATTAAATAAGGATGATGTTTGCTCTGCACTCGCTGCCTCTGTTTCTTGCAAGGAGAGATCTGCTTGTTATCTGCTTTTTTGAGTGCTCCAGTCACCACGTTCTAAAACGAATACAACCGAAAGGCATCCTGGGCCCCAGGAATCCATAAAGGTTTTTAGATTCAGAAATAATGAACCAAAGCCTTCAAGGTTTCTGACGCCTCCTGTATCGGTGCGGCATAATGCTGTGTCTAAGTGAGAATTTAAGAGAAAAACCCAGAGAAGTTTTTACTGGTTTCTCATCCGTAATATGTGACTTTATACTATCCATTAAAATGGAGAGTCTAATCTGTCATCGCCCTTAAAGTTTAAATCTGCGGTGTTAATGATTTTGTTGATGTTGAGACGGTTGTGTTAAATGGAAATGTCTAAAACCTATTAAAAAATCTTTATGATACTTTGTGACACGGCTGCTCTACACCCCAAATTTTGTCAACCTTTTGCGTCGTTTGCCATTAGCTGGCCACGAGGCCGCATTAGAACGAAAAATAATTAGAAGCAAATAGATGAAAAGTGTTGGTTTCCCACTTATAGCTTCACCGTTACGTCAACTGGAAACACTTTGCTGAGATTTTTTTTTTTTTCAGTATTTAAATTAGGATTTGCAAACCAATTCCCAATTCTTCATTTTGCAGTTTACCAGCTGTCAGGTGTGCTTTGTGAGACCATCCTGGACTCTTCGGCGGTTATCATGCACATATATTTTCTTACAAGGCCAATGATCCCAAATATTGTGTTAGTGAAAATAAAGGAATATTTGTATATGAGAATTGAACTGAAGGCAAGTTTGTTTGTCTGTTTCCCAAAGCGTAAGTGTGCTTCTGCCTGGCCGCTCTCTTTTGTGTGCAAGTGTGTGTAGCCTTTGCAGTGCACAAAAAGGTCCTGACCGTACATGTCTCCAAAATGCAGCAGTCAAGGGATCAGGCTTTCAGTTGGCTGCAGTTTGTACAGTGTTTCGCTTATTTCTGTAGTCTGTACTCTTTTCAGCATTAAAGCTCTCACTGTTAGCCAGAATGATGTGCAGTGAGTCTGGAGCCCCCTGAGAAGTTCAAGTCCAACTAGCATTCAGTAGGCAGGAGGCGAAGGGTCAGATCTGCAGCGACCTGATAATACACCTGAGAGAAAAGTGCTGTGGAAAGAAATGAAAGCTAAAACGTTTTAAAGAAGAATGCACAAAATGGGGCTTTTAAAGGAAGGTGAGAATGAATAGTAAGAGGAGAGAGCGTGACGTAGTTCTTAAAAACTTTCCGCCCACGCACTCGACAACCCTTCACTGTGGAAGAAGTGAACTCACAGATATTCAGACAGCAGTAGTAGCTTTTGAAAAATGACTGCTTCAGCAACACATGCGGTGCGTCGGGTATCATTCAGCAGAGTCTCAGGCGGCCGAGTGTCTCAGCAGCTTACAGAAGACGGATCGGTTCAAAGAGAGTCACTCAGTCCAGCTGTCCTAGAAGATGACACGAGCAGCGCCATTCCAGTTAAACTACAGACTTTTTAGTGGCTCCGTGCTAAGTTACAGGTGTAAGGATGAAGCCATTTTCAAACTTTAAAACAGCTCAATTAAAAGCTAGTGCTACCATTCCCACCCCTCTTTTAATAAGCCCCCCTGAAACCATCTTACTAATATATACCACAGCAGTCACTAATGTACTCACTGTACTCACTGATGCTGGGCGCTGATGCTAATTCTTCATATCTTACATTGCAACCATGTTGGGATTAAATGAAACATATTTTCTTCTTCCAAAATGCTCTTTGTTCACCTAAAATGCTGACATCTTGGTATTTTAAGATGGCAAAACCACATATGCCTTAGGCTCCAGTGTGCACCAGTTTAAGATGCATATATTTTCCTGTGGTGCCAATGAACTGCTGCTTAAATTCTTTTTGGTAAACCTTGGATTGAATGAAATGGCAGTCAAATGAAATAATCAGGCTTTGTGTGTAGCCCTTAGCTGTTCCTGAAATCTTATACATTTTTTGGGCTTGAAGCCAAAGCGTAAAAGGCACAATGAGATCAAGTTTTGACAGGTCTGCCTACATAAAAAAAACAACAAAACCCCAAAACATCAGTTTGGCCTCGGAGAATAAAACTGTTTGACGAACTGGGTCTCGCAGAAGAAGTCTTTGAGAGACGACAAGCACAAAGCGAGGACACACAGCTCTTTGCTGCTGAACTCGATTAGAGAAGTTTTATTAAATGTTTCCTGCTCCCCAGAGACATGAAATGGTATTTGGCATGAGGGCTGGAGGAAGGAGAGAGAGAGGGAGGCAGAGCAATGATTAAATGGCTTTTTGATGCTGATGCATTTTGAAGTCCCATTGGTTGTTATTTTCCCCAGCACTTAGTATAATGTGAGGAGGGGATGGATGGAGGAGGCGGCGATCTTTTCTCGGCGCTTCAAAAGAACTTCCATTGGCTATTTGACTTGTTAAAATGTCAAATTTTCTTGCAGCAGAATTGGACTTGAATTGATGTCATTTATTAAATCAGTCATTCAAATGAACTATTTCTCAATGAGGAACAATTTTAATTAAGAATATGACATTTATCAACAGCACAATGAATAAGCTAAATTTACTCTAATAAAAATTATGACAGATTTTTGCCAATTTGACTTGTATTATAAACAATAGGTTTAGAAATCGTTTGCAGACATTAATTGACAAAGAAAGCATTGCTTAAACAATGTAACAACACACTAAGTATAATCATACAGCCAGAGCAATTTTGTTGCAACAGAGGAAATCCAAAATGCTTCCACTGTAGCACCTTTTACAGTACATTTTAATCTAACTTCATAACATTTAATGGTGAGTTAATGACAGCAGACGTCAGTGTGAGCTTCGGTTCCTCATTTCTCGTTCCAGACATTGTTTTGCTCAAGCACGTCTTCCTCAGTTCATTGCAACAATGACAGTTTTTGCGAATAGCCAGCTGGAGCGACTCTGGAGGGGCAGGAAACCCCACTACAGTAGTTCTTAACTTCCACTTTGAGCTCTGCTGGAGAATTATTCAGCAAGCATGTCAACCAGGCTTCACACAAAGCTGATTATTGGCTATTTTCAGCCTTGCTTTGAAGTCGCATCTCCATTCCTGACTTTGCAGTGGAATGAAGGGATTTTCATTGGAGTGAAATAGATTTTATAAAAATAATTCATAGATTTTTGAGTACCTCCGTTGAGTATGTGCTTGAAAAATGTAGTCATTCAAAAGAGCCAGAGGTTGCAGAAAGAGAGTTCAGAATGATATAAGAGGCTAAAAAATACAGCTGACAGGAGATGAAAAATAATTCTAATATAGCGTGTTCTTCTACCCTTTCCTGTCAATCATTCGCTCCACTTCTGTTTATTAGATATGCGCCTCCAGCCTTCTGTGCTCTATAGAAGAGAGAGGAAATCGGCCAAAGTGAGAGTTCAAGTTGAAAATTGATTGGCGGTTGGCTTGCTTCCCATTCCCTGCGCTGGGATTCTTTCTGTGGGCTGTGTTGTGTTGTGATCATGCGCGTGTTGTTTTCCTGCTGGCAGCTGGACTTGCGTCATGTCCAATGGAAACACACAAAATGAGCTTCCTGTTCAATGGTCAGAGAGCCAGTGCTCCCAGCCGCCTGGTCCCCGTTGAGACTGGTCCGACTGTCTGACCTGTGACCTTCTGGGATCACTGTTTGTGAAGAAAAAAGGCGGTTTTTAAAATAATTTTTATTCTTTTACTATTGTTTGAATACTGGCAGAGAAACAATCTGCAGCTACAGACAGGCAGAAAACAGCACTTTGAGATTAATCTGCATGGTATTGATTTTTATTTATATCACTTAAAGAAAAACAACAATTGTACAATCAAAACAGCCAGTCTATTGATGTTAATCAGCTGATTGACTCATTGTTCCAGATCTAGTGTTTACATTCGCTGTACAAAAACCTTCACATTTGCACTTAAATACTGACCTCTACAAAATTTGAAGGCAAGCTCAACAATAAAAAATAAAAGCCATAGATTTAATTTGGGATGGTCTTGCCTCAAGGGTCGTGTCCTTTTGTACCTCTGGACTGTTTCCCGTGCTGTCGCTATTTCTAGATCGCTCCGGAAGTCCCATTACGACCACTGGAAGCAAAACATGAGCATGAAGTGTTGAAACCCGAAATTTGGTTTTAGTTTTAACACAGTGGAGAAGCTAATCTAAAGAAGGAGCAAGTTTAAAAAAAGGAAATGTGTTGAGACATTAACATTTATGATCGTACGTCATATGATCGGTAGAAAGCAGCGCAGTCTGAACAGTTCCTGGCATTTCTTGTTTTGCCACCTCCTGCAACACAAACTCTTGAGTGAGAGTTTATCCTGGAACTTGTCAGCTGTCAGCCAACTCAGTAGTTCACCATCGGTAATCAATGAACAAGAGTCATTTGCACTAATCTATAGATTCTTTTAAGCTTTTGTTAAATTACACCAAGCACTTCCTGTTTCCCAGGATACCCTGGAAGACCATAATTAGGCCACCAGAGAGAGTAGTAGCCATTCCCAACACAGTAGCTTGTGACGATGGTAATTTTGTGTGTGTCAACAGACAAGGTTTCCTTTTTGCAGTCATAAAAGGATCCAGTGACTCCAAGTATCAAAACAGGACCTGTCAGCGGGTTAGATAACAGAATCACACTGCTGGCTTCTGGTATAATTGTGGGATTATTTGTATCCATTGATGCATGGCTATTAACAAACTGTTAACCAGGCATATCTGTAAGGCCACTAAACTGCATTATTTTTGCGGGGCCAGGCTTTTAATTGGTTTTTAAGTGTGATTTTACCTTACAGCGATTTTAAAAAACCCAAGATAATTAGGATAAAACAAATCCTCTTAGGCTCTAATTTTCCTAACAACTTTGTTTATCGTGGGTTTCTTTTAATTTGTATTTTTGTTTCTTTCTTCATCTCTCTAAAAGCTTAAACTCACTGGCTGATTAGTGCAGGTCAGGCCAAGATGATGGACAAATAGCCTTTGGCCATCAAACCAACTGTTGTCGAGCTGTCTGTAGCTTGCCCTGAGGCTGTCATGTAGGGTTCTTCAAGCATGTGAGTCCTCTGCCACCGGGGGCTCTCTTTGCCCCTGTCTGCACCCTCAGACAGCCGGCTGGAGAGAGACTGGCCGTTGCTCTTGCAGGCCCCAGAGTCAAAAACTTCCCAGTGGATGAGTCTAACCCTCCACCATCCTCACCTCTTTTTTTTCATTTATTTGTTTAACCATTGTAACTGTTGTTGTGATGTTTGCTAAAATTGAGCACGCTTGCTTTTTTCCACGCATCCCAGAGTCAGCAGGAGACACTTTATTTTCCCGTTGTATCATCACAAAATTACATTTATAAGTTCTCTGTTAAGTCTTGACCTTTTACAGTTACATCTGGGTCACTGGATTGCTTTCTCACATGAATGCATGTAAACTCAGAGGTATGTGATATTTCAACCCCAGCAGCTATTTTCTACAGTACTGTTCACATGACAACAGTCTGCAGTGACTGACTGATTAGCTTTTTGCTGTTCTGAGAGAAATCATTCTTTTTGATTAATCTGCTGCAGTTACCTTTGACCTTCATTTGTTTATTATTTTCTGCTCTCATAGCCGAAGACCATCGTCTCTTTTTTTTTTCCCCCTTCTCTGTCTGACTCACAGCTTTAGCCCTGTTTCCCAAGCTTATGAGTCACTGGTTGGGTGTTTGATTCCTTTCCCCAGTTAGAGAGCAAGGAGCTGCGGCACAGTAGCTTGTGGTTGGATGAGCTCTAACCACATGTAATAAACCACCAGCTGAGAGGCGGAGAGTTATGGCGGCGATCTGTGTTTCTGTGGTGTCTGAGCAGATAATGGGTGCGTGGAAAGCAGATGCCACAAAGGCTCGCTGTTCTTGTGACAGGTCGTATTTGCAGTTACATGTGACTGCGTTCAAGTGAGGCTGGATCAGGCCACTACAGAGCATGTTATTGCTTATAGATACACATGTTTGACTGGCTTGTGACACTTTACAACACCCTAATTTTAGGTTCTTATAACACGGCCTTACATCCTGCTATGTAGCTTCAAGCCCTAATCTCTTCCCTGTGGAGTTCCTGGTCAGTGACACACCAAGAGATAGGAAAATGTAGGTGTGGACCTGACTGTGTATGTGTGTGCATGCCTGTGACTGAGTATCTAAACAGCCGCTCCCTTCTCTCCCATCCACCCAGTTTATGATTTTTTTCTTTTTCTTTCAGTGAATAGGTGAAGCCTCTTTCAACCAATCACCTTATCCCTCTGGGCAAGCTCTGTACTTTCTGCCCTCTTTCCTCTCTCCCTGTATATTTCTTTTCACTTATCTCTTCTCTTTGTGCTGATCATCCCCAGTGAAAGACAGAGGATAAAGTAAAAAAGGACAGAGGTTTTTATTTTTTATTTTTAGCTTGGCTAATTGTATGTGATTACCTGTTTTGGGCTTCAGGAATGTTCAGACCATGGCCTTGTCTCTGACTACGTCTACTACTGAGAGCTTTGCTCTCTGTTTTGTTCTTTTCTCAACCCAAAAGTAAGAGTTAATATTTTCTTTAAATGTGTGTGAATAGTTGATTGTTTTTCAATTCAATTCAATTTTATTTATATAGCGCCAGATCACGACAACAGTCACCTCAAAGCGCTTTATATTGTACAATAGTACATACAGAGAAAACCCAACAATCATATGACCCCCTATGAGCACTTTGGCGACAGTGGGAAGGAAAAACTCCCTTTTAACAGGAAGAAACCTCCGGCAGAACCAGGAATTATGAGGAATGTAAAAAAACACAAATGGCAACAAAAGTAACCCAATATCTTTCTGTTGTCAGTTTAAAGTCATTACAATTTGATTCAGGCTAAGGTGTAAACTTTTATTACCTATGAGGCATGATTGAGTAATCATACTATGTTTCTTATTTAATTATTTGTTCCCTAACAGCTAAAATGATGATAAATCATTTTTAGTTTTAGCCTAATCTGTAGTGAGTTATGGTATCACAGGCTTGTACGTCTTTATTAGACGCTTATATTGAGATAATGATCTAAGAGCTGTCTCCTTTTTGTTGCCATAAACATGTTTGCATCCCTGACCTTTAGCTGCTTTTAGAGAAATGTGCTGCTTTCAGCGCGATGTGAAGGACTCGCTGTTTTCCTGGTGATTATAGAAGCTTTTTTTCCCTTCTCTTTGTCAACTAAAGCAAATTATTTGATGATGTCTCCTCTGGCTCTTGTAAAGGATGAAGCACATTTTTCAGTGTTTTCTGACAGTCAGCTCTCCAGTCAAAAAGGATGGCTGGCTGTAGCAAACATTAAACAACGTGGGCATAGTCTTGTTCAAGATAAGCTGTGTGAGGAATTTCCTCGTTATTCCGGCGACACACAGATAGTCTTATTCCCTTTCTAATCATTTATTGTTGTTTCATCGAGAACAACGAGCTTCTTGCTCTTGTGAAAATGTCGTTTTCCTCTCTGATACACCGATATGGTTTCAGTCTGTGGGATCTTTTCAGCAAAGCAAAGCCACTGGATTGGATTCCTCTTTTACAGAATTTTATTTAGCATTCTTCGATCGGCACATTTCTTTCTACTAATGTCTCTAGTCTGCATTACTGTTGCACAGCAGTTTCTATTTCATTATAAATAAGGCTGCGTGGACATCTGCTTTCTGCATTGAACCCCATGAATTAGCCTCGTGGCAGAATATTGGGTTAGGCTTAATAATATTTTGGCTGGGATGAACCTTTCTCTTTTTTTCTCTTTTTTTCTGTTTGTTTTGTTATTTTTTTTTTTTGCTGAAAGAAGAGGATGAGAAGATTTATTGGTTTCCTGCTGTTCAGAGCATCTGTGTGGATGTAGGGATTTATGAAAACAATCTGAAAGACGATTGCGATTGCACAGCGTTGCCAAATGTAGCTGTATATGATGGACTCTCTTTCTGTTGCTTAAAGTGAGGCAGGCAATGTGAGGATTAGATTAAGGCGATTGGTTTTGGCTCCTAGAATGTGTCTGCAGCACGGTATCGGGGCCCTGTCTAACCTGGAGGCAAGGACATACGAGGCCAGCCTGAGCCGGGCCGGGGGCTGCTGCGTGTGTGCGATAAAGGAGCATACTGCAAACTGTGTTTTTGTCTTGTGGACAGACTGTGCAGATAGAGGGGAAAAAAGGGCGAGAAAGAGAGAGAGGCTAGTGCTATGCCACCTGGCTCCAAGGCAGTCATCTGGTCTAATGGGGCTTGTGTGCAAGTGTGTGTGTTAGAGCCAGAGTGTGTCCTGTGGCTGTAGTTGAGCAGTCCAGTCTTCCATTAGTTTGCCTTGAAAAGCCCTTATGTTGCCCTTCTCTCTCTTTTCGTGAATCTCTCTCGCTCCTCTTTCTTGCCAGGATGCCGCCAGCAAACATGTGAGGGAGCTGGGATGGTGGAAAAAAAAGGCTTGCACTAAAGTAAAGTGAATATTAAACAAATGACAGAGAAAGGGTCAGCATGCTGGCATGGTGTCATTTAGCTCTGGTGCTTTCTTTTTTCCTCAAACTGTTTTCTTTGTTTAGATTCTGGCTCCTCACCTCTGTACAGCTGAACTACATGTAGTTTGTGTTTCTTACAGAACAGAGTACTTATATATGTCTAATAAGTATTCTGTATTATACACAGAGTGCACAATGGGTTTATTAGTTTTCTAGAGAAGTGAGAATTGCTCAGGAAAAAAACATGTCCAATTCTGGTGAAGTGCAGGTTCAGCATTCATAGGACAATATGTTGCTAAAGTTTCAATTTAAAGGTAACTTTTAATTTGAAGGAATGACTGTGCCAGTGTATTTTGTTAAAAAAAACAAAAACAAACAAAAAACATCAACCATTTAAGCCCAGGACTTATAGACTGTAGACATTAGTGTTAATAATTATGTCCCATATAACCTGATGGATCATTGCATAACACTCGAAGTTATTAAATAAGAAGTTATATAACTAATGTAAGACGAAAACTTTTGACATGTTCAGTCAGTCAGTTGTTTGAGCACCAAGACAGTAAAACGTATCCGTTTTTGACATTCAGCAGAAATTGTAATATTAATATAAACCGGCGTTCTTGACTTCTCAGTGCTAACAAGACAGCAGTGAAAATGTCCTAGCTCATTGGTATTGTCATCCTCGTCTGAGCCAATCACGAATGAAATGTCACCTTGTTGTAGCTGTAACTGCATCCTAGTGTCATTTTGAATGCTTTGAGCGACTGTTTCCCCGAGCTTAGTGGAAATGGGATCAGCAGTTGGTGAGGT
>VUQR01026095.1:0-10026 GCA_015108515.1 Hemichromis elongatus | reverse complement strand
GTGTACTGAGAAAGAGAGTGAGGGAGTGAGAGAGTCTTCCTAACCTCCAGGCCTCTGCTCTCCTTCTTCCCGTGGGACTCTGTGTGAGTGATGAGACGATGTGTAGCTTGGGAGATACCGAGGAGAAGGGTTTGGTGGGATCTGGCCCAGGTCATCGTTTTTATTATCTTGCCACCTCCTGGACAATGTGCAGCTGCAAAAACCAAATATAAACTATGGGGAAAATATGTATATACCATTAAACTTCAAGTCAGTTCAAGTGATGAGCTGGCTTCAAAAAAACAAACTATAACAGCTGACTAAAGACAAGCTTTAGACTATGCATTTTCATATCTGATTATTGGCAGATTGTATTTAAAAAATAAGTATACAGCACATTTCTTTGTTGATTCTATGTAAAATAGCTTTAAAAAATTATTTTGTAGCTTTTTAAAAAATGACACTGAGTATTTGAAACAATATCAATTTAACCTGATGTATTTTGAACTATTATCTAAGTTACCTTTTCTTTGGTCATAGAAAACTGAAATTACATGTGCAGAATTTAGATGATAAAGCTAATTTAAGTGGCAGGTTTCTTTCTAATAACACTGGCTTGTGGAGTCGTGCCATGTGCGAGATGTTCTTTTATATTTTAAGACTATTTGCATTTGTTTCACTAGACTTGTCGCACTCTTTTTACCTTTATCTCGGGGAAGGAATATAACAATAGAAAAAGGATACTGAGTAAAATAAAGAGTGAAAACTATATAGTGGATTCGGCGTAAACTGAATCCTCTCTGTTTTGCCACTAGATGTCACCGATTGACCATCCAATACAGGCTGAGGCACTACATGCTGTCACTGTATTTCAAAGTGACGCTTTACTCAAAACCACACGTTGTATGCAAAATATAAAAAATAATAATATATTTTTTATGTCAAAAAATGTTCTACATGCAAATAAAAATGTGCTTAATTCTTATTTTTACGCTGCCATACAAATGATTTAAAAAAAACAACATATTTGATCTATGAATATATATGACTGGAAAAATGTAGATTTTCTTAGTTGTTTTTGCATGTGTTGCTGTTTACTTTAGTTACAGTCAAAATACCCCAGGGGGGATGTGTAAATTGTATTTGCCCTGCTCATTAGTGGGCAGCTAAATAGGCTTATAAATCATCAGTAACCATATATGCAAAACATCCAATTCATTGAAACAAAGCTGGGTGGATATAAACTCCAGAGAAAATGCACATTTACTGATATGATGCTCCGGAGGATGGATGGAGTCAGGATGTGGCATGTGTGCATGACGTCATTTCTCCATGTACTGTGCGCCATTTTGGAAGAAAAAAAAATCACGGATAATTTCCGTGGTCTTGACAGATCTGGACCCGAGTGTTCACACTGATTGTGGATGCTATCTATCTCCCCGAGCGCGCCGCACTGGTTGATAAGGCATTGGAAGCTGTGTACAACAAGAGCTGCTAAATGAAGCAATGGCGGGTAAGCTACTTTTTAAAGGGAGGGGAAAAGGATCCACCTCACTTGGTGTGTGTGATGGCCTGAATCTGCAACTTGGCTAACCAGCGTTAGCGCTGGTAAGCTAAGTTGCTAGTTGTCAAACTGTGTCACTATCAGGTCATTATTACCGCCCGACGAAGGGCGAGCCGGATTCACACTAACCCTTGTTTCTTTTTGCAGGAGTTGCAGGAGGAAATGATTTTCAGTGGTGTTTCTCTCAAGTAAAAGGAGCGATAGATGAAGATGTTGCGGAAGGTATGTGGCTAACGTTAGCTCGGCGGCTAGGCTAAAGTGGTGGGCAGCTAGCTAGGTGGTCTGATGATGGTTCTCTGTGGGATTCACTTGAGGTGCACGAGAGCTGACGGCGGATGGACGCGCGTGCTTTTTTGTAAGACTGCTGTCGTGATTAGTGTGAACTTGTTTGTGGATCAGTTGCACAAACGCCCTTTCCTTGTAGATTACTGTGTGTCGCTAGCTCGCTATGAGCTAGGTGGTGGCTAAACTATTAAAGGGGGAGCGACCGTGCCTGTGACGTCAATGTGCTGCGTCCATAAATTGTCGAGTGACATCATGCTTGTTTTCATTCATACCTTAATGGTTGTACGTGCTCTTATGTGGTTATCGGTATCTTAAATTTTCTATAAGAACAGTGGGACCACACTTAGCCTTCAGCCCATCACAGTAGCATTCTAGCTGCCATCCCAACTACAGTGCGGAAGCTGAGCTGTGAGGAATGATTCACACCGATTTGTGTCTTTTCAGCTGACATAATCTCAACAGTTGAGTTCAACTATTCTGGAGAGCTACTGGCAACTGGAGACAAGGGAGGCAGAGTAGTGATATTTCAGCATGAACAAGAGGTAAGGATCACACAGCAGTAGCACCATGCCAGATGTTAAGCCCTAAGCTGTTGCTGTATATAAATATTAAATATTCCCTGAGCAGTATTTGCTTATTAATGATCATAAAACTGACCTTACGTCCCATTGTTAGTCAGTGGCACCGGTTTATATCATCATGTACATGTAGTGTTTATAAAGTTCGGGAAACCTGCACTCGGCTGAGACTGAGGAAGTAATTTGGATGAATGCCTCCTACTGAAAACGCAATATCCATATGAGCAGAATGAGCTTTCTGGGATACACTTAATATAAAAGACCAAGTTTATTGTATCCATTTCAACAATGCAGTTTATAGGAATTTGTCTTGTTGTGCTCACATATACCACAAAATGCATTAATTAGTGGACAGTTCAGCACAGCACAATGTTATGCATAATAAAAGTGCATGTAAGAACTGAAGGCTGCGTGTATATTTTAGGAAGTAAACAGTAGTCAGAAACACTGGCTTAAATAGGAACAAAGTGCGAGTGGTATTCAAACTGGATATTTTACTCATTTTGGTTCCAAGGTACTAGATACTAGACTATCATGGAAAGGCGTTATCTTAGTTTTTTAATGTATTTATGGAGAAATATGATGAGGCTATGATGAAATTGTGCTACAAAACATTGTGCTTTTTGAAATACCCTAAATAACGCATTGTTTAGGGTATTTCATAGTGATCATGGTGTTTTACATCAGTACTCCATAATGGCACTGTTCAGTGTAGTGGTTTACACATGTACTTGGTCTATGGGTCTTTAGGGTTGTCTCAGGAAGACCAACTAATGTATACTCTGCAGAATCAAACATAAGGAGTTACCCATTCAGGCAACCCACTTGTGAATAACTGAGTGGCCGAAAATGTATTTATGTTTTATTTTTTGCATGTCTTTATTGTGGGGGGTTTTTTTGCAATTAGCTTTTTTACATATTTATGCAAAAATATGAACCGGTAATGATGAAAACATGCTATGAAATCTTGTGTTGTGTGTTTTTTGTTTTTTTTAATGCCCTAAACAATACCAAGATTACAGTGTTGTTTTTGTTCCTTTTTCCCCTTCAGTCTAAGAATCGTCCACAGCTGCGTGGGGAGTACAACGTCTATAGCACTTTTCAGAGTCACGAGCCAGAATTTGATTATTTGAAAAGTTTAGAAATCGAGGAAAAAATTAATAAAATAAGATGGCTACCACAACAAAATGCTGCTCACTTTCTACTTTCAACAAATGGTAAGAGTTTTTTTTTCTATTTTTCTTATTTGTTGATAATGAAGCATTATGTTCCCTCTCCTAAACTCTTTCCATTTTCTTTCCCACCTCCCCCCCCAGATAAAACTATCAAATTGTGGAAAATTAGTGAAAGAGATAAACGAGCAGAAGGTTACAATCTCAAAGACGAAGATGGACGACTCAGAGACCCCTTTAGAATCACCTCTTTACGGGTGTGTTTAGCCGTCCTTCAGACCGGCCTCATTCTGAGCATAACTCTATAAGATAACTTTTCTAAAATTGATTGTTGTACATTTCAGGTACCAGTACTGATGCCAATGGATCTCATGGTAGAAGCAAGCCCACGGAGGATCTTTGCAAATGCGCACACCTATCACATTAATTCCATTTCTGTAAATAGTGATCATGAAACTTACCTCTCTGCAGATGACCTAAGAATAAATCTATGGCACTTGGAAATCACAGACAGAAGTTTTAGTATCCTTTTTTTTAATCTAAAAGCTGATTTTTAGATGTGTCTTAAAGTTTTATAGCAATTGCATCAATATAAAATATAGGACTGCTAGCTCCTTAACAGTGTGCTACCAGATATTGTAGACATCAAGCCCGCCAACATGGAGGAACTGACAGAAGTAATCACAGCTGCTGAGTGCCATCCACATCAATGCAATGTATTTGTGTACAGCAGTAGCAAAGGAACCATCCGCCTGTGTGACATGCGAGCGGCAGCGCTCTGCGATAGGCACTCAAAGTGTAAGTACCTCTACCGTATTGTAGTGAAGCCATCGGTCTGTCTGGAAAATGGAGAAATCGAACGTGCAGCGATTTCTAAAATTAACTTTAGTCTGACAGTTTGTCTATTTTTTTTTCCAAAGATGCATCTTTTACCTGTTAAACTAATTTCTTTGTCGTGATCTGTAATTCAATTAAGAGCTCATTAAGATTCATTCAAGAATTTGACCCCAACCCCACCCACCCTTTATTTTCTAAGTCTTTGAGGAACCAGAGGATCCCAGCAGCCGATCCTTTTTCTCTGAGATCATCTCCTCCATCTCAGACGTGAAGTTCAGTCACAGCGGACGCTATATGATGACACGTGACTACCTCTCCGTCAAAGTTTGGGACCTCAACATGGAGAACAGGCCAGTGGAGACGTATCAGGTGCCTAAACATGCTTTTCTGCTGATTCAGTTTTAAATTACATTAACACTTGTGATCTTTTCTGGGACTTGGTTTTTATTTTTAAAGCCAACTTTGATCAAGGCTTTAAATAGAAAAATACTGACATATCTGAAAATGCACTAAGAGTTAGAGTCAGTAATAACCAAATAGGGATATGGTCTATCAAGAAAGCTCCTAATGGAGGCTAATAGGTACCGGTTAGCCTTGCAACATGGATTAAATATGCAGAAGGCTATGTTTTATGTAAGATTACGCTTTGAACGGGTCAAGAAACTGATGATCTACTTTACATTGTTTCATTTCAGGTCCATGAATATCTTCGCAGTAAGCTTTGCTCTTTGTATGAAAACGACTGCATCTTTGACAAGTTTGAGTGCTGCTGGAATGGCAGTGACAGGTATGTTTCCTTCCTGAAGCAAAGGACAGGCATTTCACTCACTACTGTTTTTATGCTGTGTTTTTTTTTTTCTGGGTTATTTGTTATATCAGTCAGTGGTCAAACTTTTGGTGTTACTGCAACAAATTCAAACATTAAGTCAATTTTTAACTCTCTCCGGCAGTGCCATCATGACAGGCTCCTACAACAACTTCTTTCGAATGTTTGACCGGAACACCAGGCGGGACATCACACTGGAGGCATCCCGAGAGAGCAGCAAACCACGGGCCACGCTTAAACCACGTAAAGTGTCAACCGGTGGCAAGAGGAAGAAGGACGAGATCAGCGTGGACAGCCTGGACTTCAACAAGAAGATCCTCCACACTGCCTGGCACCCCAAAGATAACGTGATAGCTGTGGCAGCCACCAACAACTTGTACATTTTCCAGGACAAAATCAACTAGAAGATTTGGGGCTCCAGAGGATAGGGCTTTTACCGTACCTGTGTAGTTAAGCCTACTACTTGTCTATCTGTATAAGAAGAAACAGCCTTGTTGTCCTCCTGGTGAAGAATTTGAAAGCACGTGTCTACTTTTTTTGCCACAGGAGGTTGATCCATAGGCCTGTTTTATTTTGAGTCTGAGCTTAGGTTGTTTTTGCCTTTGGCACCAGGGCAATCGACATGCCCCCCTGACCCAGAAAGCCCAATTCGGGTCTAATTGACAGAACGGCACTCTCTAGAGGTCAAACTCTT
The DNA here is from genome assembly GCA_015108515.1 of Hemichromis elongatus. NCBI lineage: Eukaryota > Metazoa > Chordata > Actinopteri > Cichliformes > Cichlidae > Hemichromis > Hemichromis elongatus. The sequence continues at coordinate 4,091 of VUQR01026095.1, read as the reverse complement.
GAACGTTGGTGTTTGTGTTGACATTTTAAGCCTTCATTTCACAATTTAACAACAGAACTCTTGGAAGTACTTAAAAATGACGTCTTGTCAAGGTTGTATCATCAATTCAAAGTTTTTGGGCCCTCTGAAGCACGGATTAATGGCCAATAAGCCTACCTGTAACATTCCCCCATTGGTCATGTATTCAGGCCACACAACTGGTGGAAAAGGCCATGAATTTGGAAAAGCGGACATGTTTCTCCCCACCCCCATCCCCTTCTCTTATTTTACCCCAGTCAATACAGTGACATAATTTCACTGACTGTATCTACTCAAGTACACCTTGTCATCCACATAATAAAAGAAACTAAATCTACAGAAGTGTTTTTAAATTTAGAAGTATGTATTAAAACATGTTTATTGCTTTGCATGTTTTTATGTTGTAGAGAGGTGGAAAAATCTCCAGTCACACCACTGTCTATTGAGCAGATCTCAAGAAAACTTGTTAAGGAAATATTATTCGGGACTAGCAGTTTGAGAACCACTGTTGGCGACAACGAATAACGTGTTTGTGTCAAGAGATTCAAGTTCTAGTTTTTGTTCATGTTTAGGATGCAGGCTGGAAACTACACTGCACAAGATGGGGTCCAGGACAAAGGGAATCTGCAGCCTTAATACCTACTTCTATCAGTGACAGCTACAAGTTACGTCCCCTAATGTTTTACAAACCTCATGTGCATTATTTGTAAATCCTATTTTATAGTTATGTCCTCATATACTGCTGCTACACGTGGCTGTCTATGAAAACACCGAGGAGGAGGAAATTGCACACCCTACAGTTTGTGATAGAGTGCCTCCGGATCACGAGATAAGTAGGACATTAAGACAGGCCTCATACATGTGCCCTTACTCATTTATTAAAGATGTCACCCAAATTGGAAGCGCATATTGCAAATGTGGATCTTATCTCTGTAGTTGTGAACGCCGAAGTGAAGGTTGACTACACAAAATATACTGATGAAATTAAAACAAACACATAATGCATTGTCTTTGTCCATTGATTCCTAACATGGTGGCAATGTATTCACTTGTTTATTATTTTGACCAAAGTTCAATAAAATTTTAATTGTGTTCATCTGCTGTTCGTCTGCTCTGTGTCATTGCGAATGAACTCAGTGGTAACACAGTTAAGGTCATGCATACGTTTCACACTTTTAATGTTTTTGATGAAGAACGTGCCATTTCTATGCTGTTTTTTTTCTTTTTTTAAATCACAACTTATCGTTGCACAACTAAACAATCAGTAATGAGTGTTATTAACTATTCTAAAGATTCCCTAAAACAAAACAGTCAAGTGTTAAATTTCTTTAAACTATCTACCTCCTCCAAAAAAAAAAAAAAACTGCTTGCATCATTTCAAATCAAATGTGATTTGAGTTCAATTAAAAGATAATGCAGTGATATACAATATATATATAATATATGTATATAGGTCCCCCGGTGTGCGAATTTTAGGAGCAAAAAGCAGCAAAACAGTCATCTCCAGGATAGGGACTGCAGCAAGGAAAAGTGGACTGGCCACTGCTGTGTTCAGAGGTTTACGCCCAAAAAACAGCAATGACTGATCCTCAACTGTCCACGCTGCCGTGGGAAATGTGGAACACTGAATAAACTGGACCGTGTCACATAGCTACTACATTTCCCTTGATCATTAGAAGGTCCCATTTTAAGGCATGCCAAGATGGTTGTATGATGTTGATGCGGTAGTGCCAAGCGCCACGATCCTATTTAGGATGTGTTAGGCGCCTTCCAATATATATCCTACCAGGAAAGAAGAAAACAGAGAAATTAAGATGGTGCGTTAAACACAACTGACTAGTTGTATCTTCTGAAATCGATTTTTAACCAAGAAAAATACAAACTCAGTGACCACCAAATTAGGTACAACTTTTCATTAATCCAATGGCAGCAACTCAGTACTTTTAGGTATGTAAACAAGTCCCAGATGACGCGATGAATTTCAAATCAGAATGGAGAAGAAAGGCGATTCAAGGGAATTTGAACGTGGCATGGCTATTGGTGCCAGAGAGGATGATCTAAATGTTTCAGAATCTGCTGATCAGGTAGGACTTTCCAACACAACCATCTCTAGGGTTTACAGAAAACAGTCCGAAAAAGAGAAACTTGAACAGCAGTTCTCTGGTTGAATATGCCTTATTGATGCCAGAGGAGTATGGCCAAACTGCCTCAAGCTGATGGCAATGCGACAGTAACTCAAATAACCACTCGTTACAAGCAAAATATGCAGACACGCTGCCTCTCCAGCTTAAAATGGGAAACTACGGCTTTAACTTGAATTTGCTCATCAGAATTGGACAATTAAAAAAAAACTGGAAGTACATTTGTTATAAAACAGAATTTGCTATAAACAACATGAAAGATCCATCCTGCAATTTTCAGGCTGATGGGGGTGGCAGTGTAATTGCACAGGGGATATTTTATTAGCACACTTTGGACCCTTCATACCAACGAAGCATCACTGAAATGGACCAAAACATCTGAAGACCATTTCCACCAACTTGTTTAAGATGTACCTAATGAGGTGGCCAGTGAGTTTATTTATTAGTATTTTTTAAATAAAATGTGTTGAAATAATGCTCTATAGAATAATAACCACTGATATTAAGCAGACAACTGTAAATAAAGACAATTATATTCTCTGTAATTTTGAAGGCAATATACCTCCAGGATTAGTTTACCTTAACCTATTAAATGTCAGAGACTGAACTGGCCGGCTGTTTATCCAGTCAGGCATTGTTCTAAACATCATTATGTTTGTTTTATTTTTACATATATTTCAGTGTTTTGTTTTGATGAAGTGTTGTTTTTCTATCCTGCAAATGTTAAGAGATTACTGATTTGTCATTATTTAATATATAAACACAATTTTAAAGTGCATGTAAAATGATCACAATATTTATGTGAAAACAGAATACATAAGGTCTAGTGAAGCGGTCCACAACCCCCGGGCCATGGACCGGTACCGGTCCGTGAGTCGTTTGATACCGGGTTGAGGTTGGGGTTTGAAATTTATAATAATAATAATAATAATAATAATAATGTATACTTTATTGATCCCCGTGGGGAAATTACGTTTGGTTTTTCTGCATTTGACCCATTCACTCTGTGAAGCAGTGGGCAGCCCAGCCACTAAGCAGGCGCACCGGGGAGCAGTGTGTAGGGACAGTACCTTGCTCAGGGGTACCTCAGGTTTGGCCGTTCAGTGGATTCGAACCCCCAACATTCCGATCATGGGGCAACCACTCTACCTACTGAGCTATTCCTGCCCAATGGTTTATGGTTTTCAGGGTTTTTATTGGTTTTTATGGTTAAAATCTATTGTTTTTATCATTAACTCAATTTCCCTGGGTCTTTTCTCGTGTGTTATGAATACATTTTATTTTAGTACCGGTCGTGGTTTTATTTTGTTGTATTTATCCACGACACCTTGAGGGCCGTTCTGTGAAAATATTGTCGGACATAAACGGTCCGTGGCGCGAAAAAGGTTGGGGACCGCTGGTCTAGTGGGTCAACGGTTCCTGCAGAGTATTTTTAGTGTTTACGTACTGCCTGAGTTAAAGATTAAATGATGCCGCTTACCCTAAGCCAACAGCGAGTATGTGGGAAATGATAAATGATGGAAGGAAAAGCTTCAGAAAGTCAGAAGAGAGAAAGCCTCCCTTCTTCATGACGCTGGTTTTCCTGATGCTGAGAGAGGTTGAGCGCTTAGGGTGCTTCAGCAGGAACTCCCTACAGAGCGACACATTAATTTTTCATTGTTCTGAATACATTAAAATCAAGTGAGTGCCAGTTTAATGTCACACCGGCACCTTTGCTCACACAGACATCATACAAATTCTATGAATCACAATTACAAATCATGGTATGTAATAATTATAGTTGGAGTAAAAGATATTATAACTAATTGTGATACGACTACTTACTTCGGTGGACTGTTCTCAGGTCGGCTAGACCAGTCCCAGATCCAGTCAGCATTTTTCTTCATCAGGTTCTCAACTTCCCGTATTCTCTCTTGGAAATCTTCATCTGAC
>VUQR01026094.1:23417-45390 GCA_015108515.1 Hemichromis elongatus | reverse complement strand
GTTACGTGTCAAGAGATGTGGCTTTGCTTTTGTGTTTTCTTTTGTCTTTCAGGTGCCACTCACCCTCCACCTATTGGCCAGTTCAGATGTAATTGGCAGGTGTCTATTGGCTGGTCTGGGGACAATTGGCCAATCACACTCCAGGCATCAGTATAAATGAGCAGCTCTGGCCAGCTGGGCCTGCTGGATTCAAATGTCAAATGTTTGTGTGAAGGCTGCTGTGTGTTTTCAGAGTGTGTGGTGGGAGGCTGGACAGGTAAGCTGGGGTACCCTGTACATCCACTGTAGAGTTTTACCTGTTAAGCACACTAGGTTATGCGGTTGATGCCACTTTTGTATGTTTTTACTGACCTTTTGTCGAGCAGCTAGATAGGCCTTTTGTTTGCATTTTGTTTTAGTTTGGCTCAGTAAAGCTGTCGACCTCTTTTTGTTTTGTTAATTTCATTGGTTTGGCTCAACCGCCCAGTCCTCCTCCCCCCACCTTTCTTTTCTTTTGTTACTTTTGGTTAACAAGACTATCAAGGCAAATAACTAAATAAATCCTGCCGATGTCTTAACTTTCCTGTGGCCCTTCTCCTTCATTGATTTTGGTTGTCCGGTGTTGCTGTCCTTCCCGCCTTTGCCCCCACCTTGGGGGGGGGGTAACAATTGCTATTCTAATTTGGACTACCTGGGAAGTAATGGAGTACAAATACTTATTGTACTTAAGTAGAATTTTCTTTATTGCATCTATGTGTGTTTTAAATGTATCTATACTTTACTTGGGTACTTATTTTTCTGACAGCTTTTTGCTTTTACTCCCTGCATTTTCAAAACAGACTCACACTTTTGGTTCAGCTGTATGTGTTTTTACTCTGGGGTTAAAGTGGGCCAGAAGGAGTGCAGGTGAGTGTAAACTGTAGTAGCAGTATTTCAGCATTTAGCTAGCACTAGCATGCTTAAGCATGAAGGGAGGGACAATTTTTTTTTTGCGGCAGGTAATTTCAAATTTAACAAACATCAAACACGCAGTTTGTTGCACAGTGTGTTTCTAGCTAAATGTCCAGCTACTGTTTTTCACAAGGAGAGAAAAGAAAGAGGTGGAGCAAGACCAGGAGGGGATGAAGCGAGGTTATAGTTAAATGTAATGATGGCCAGTGACACTTAATAAGCTGCTAATTTAAAACTTGCATATAATTTAATTACATATTGTACAAACCCAAATCAGAATAAGTTGGGACAGTATGGAAAACGCAAATAAAATAAAAAAGTAGCGATTTCTAAACTTTGACTTGTATTTCAATGCAGACAATATGAGCACAACATATTTTATGTTTTGCCTGGTCAACTGCATTTTATTTGGAAACATACATCCTTTCCTATCATTCAGACCTGCAACACTTTCCAAAAAACGGTTGGGACAGGAGCAATTTAGGGCTAGTAGTCAGGTAAATTGGTTAAATAATGATGTGGTTTGAAACAGGTGATGTCAACATGTAATTGTAATTATGATTTGGTATAAAAGCAGCATCCAAGAAAGGTCTAGTCCTTTAGGAGCAAGTGGACGAAAGAAAAGGAGCATCCAGACTATTACTAGCAACAAGTCCAAAAATCCAGTGTCTGTCATGGTATGGGGTTGTGTCAGTGCCTTTGGCAAAGGTAACTTGCACTTCTGTGATGACACCATTAATGCTGAAAAGTACATAGAGATTTTGGAGCACAGTATGCTGCCTTCAAGAAGACATCTTTTACAGGGACGCCCATGCAAATTTTAACAAGACAATGCAAAGCCACATTTTGCACACAAAGTCCTAGCTGCAGAGAAAGAAGGTACTGGTACTTGACTGGCATGCCTGCAGTCCCAACCTGTCTCCAACAAAGAATGTGTGGCACATTTTGAAGTGCAAAATGCAACAACAAAGACCCCGTCCTGTTGCCCACCTTAAGATTTGTTTGCAGGAAGAATGGGACAAAATTACATTTGAAACACTTCATCCCTTGGTGTCTTCGGTCCTTAAGCGTAAGTGTTGTGAAAAGGAATGGAAATGTTACAGTTGTAAATGGATGTGGCAGAGGTGTGGTCTTTGGCCTGCTGCAGAGGAGGGGTGATGCAGTGAGGTCACAGGTGTGCTGAACTGGATTGATGAATGGCAACTCTTTTTATGTCTTGTAGTGAGACAGAGCGGGAGCGAGAGTGACAGTTGCAGAGCAGTGCCTGCATCCTGGGCAGAAGTCCGAAACTGCAATAATCACTACTGTCAATAAAAGCACTGCTAAAACGACAAAGCTGAAGTGTCAGTCCTTGGGTCCTGTGTCACAATGCTTTACTGTTCCAACTTTTTTTTTAAATGTATTGCAAAAACTGAAATTTGAATATGTGTTTATTTTGGAAAAACAAACAAACAAAAAAAAAACCCATTAGGAACATATTAAATAATATGCTGTTGTTTTGTTTTTATTTTAATTTAACATACTGTCCCCACTTTTTCTGATTTGGAGTTGTATTTGTGTATGATGTATGTTGATAAATTGTATGTATGTATTTTCGTACTGCAAAAAACCCTCAGCTATACTAACTTTGTGTTATTCAAATTTTGCATGAAAATCCTGGGTGATTTGTCCAGGATTATCAGCTTAGTTTGCAGTACTGTGGTGAATTCACAATAATGTGCTGTGTTGGGCTGTTGCACAGTGGCTGTGGTGCTTGTGGTAGGATTCGTGTTACATAAAGTGTAGCAGAGATGAATTTTCATTTGAGCTCATGATGCTTAGAATAGTTCACTGAATTCCAACTCTATGTACTCTCTGTATGCTGTGTAGTATATAAATAGTATAAACTGTATGGCGTCAGTGTAAGGGATGGACATCAGCAAAGATAGTTTGTGAAAAAGCATACATCTTGCTCAGTCCAGTTGTGTAAATCTTCAAAGAGCAGCAGGTCAGCTGATATTAGCCTGTACAATAAGAAAATCTACTGAAGCTCTACAGGCAAAGACACCCTCTACAATGTAGGCAACAGAAAGTAGTTGTTTTTTAAATTCCCTTTCACTGCAGAGGTCCTCCATAACAGATTCAAGCTGACTACTATCCTTAAAGTTAGAGTTTGCATTTGTATTCTCATGCACTAATATTATTTTATTAATATATTAATATATCACAAACTTCAGTTACCTTTGTACAGAAATGGTTAGTAGAATTGTCCTTCAAGGAGATACTTTTTACTTTGAGTACATTTCAGAGCATGTACTTTTTCACTTTTACTTTAGTAAAGAAGTTGTTTCAGTTCCTAACTACATTTAATCAATATAAATTTGTTTTATTGTTGTTTAAGTACTTAAGCAGATGCTTGGTTGGTACTTATACTTTAAATAGTAAAGCCAGGATATACTCTAAACACTAAAAAGACATTGAGAGTGATAAACTTTTATTATAATTGTCTCATTAAACAGAGTTGTAAAGTCTGATGGTTTGAACAAAGTGGTAAACACAGACTAGACAGTCTGACTTGGTTTCATGCTCAAATACTGAAAAGACTCAGCACACAGATTAGCAGAATGTTGAATAACATGATAAGAAGCACTTTCTTTATTCCATATTTAGTAAATCCATTTGTTAAAGCAGTGGAAACAACCATATGTGCAAATGGGTTTCCTATGTTTCATGTAATCATCATTTACTAAATATAACACGAGTCATTAGACTCCAATGCCGTATAGCAGAGTGCATTTAAACACGCTCAGTGTAAATCTAATTTTATGATCCCTACTGAGCTCTCCAGGCTTTCCTATCTAACACATGGCAGTAAATGGACAAATGGACTTCTCCTGCCTTTTTTTAAAAATGTCTCCCTCCCTTTGGTTTCTGTTTCTTCTTAGGTACAAAGAATGCAGCCTGGTGCCAATTTGGAATGTTCAGCTCTGATTGGATGGCGGAGAATTTGAAAGGACCAACCAGGATTGAGGACTCTCCTATAAAGGAAACCTACCTGCTTGGACTCTTGCTTGCCGTGTTCAAATTCAGGGGAACGATGCTTTGAAGGATCCTACCTACCTGGTCCAAGTAGGACGGATCCTTCTAGGGCCAGGTAGGATGGAAGTGAACGGCTGTGAAATTGGACAACCTTCATTCAAGTCTGTCTTCTATGTTTTTCCGGTTGCTAGTGCCACAGCGCGAAAAACTTTAAAATGGACCCAGAAATGTTGCTCCGGTTTTTTTGTACATTTTTAATTCTCGAGGAGCTAGAAAAACGTTATCGTTGTCGCTTGTATGTTTTGTACCTTAGGCTCATCAAACACAATCATATCCAAGTAAAATAATTCTCTTTAATCTACTTGCATTTAGGAAGTTTAATGGATAATTTTAGTGACTGGATGATTTCTGGTCATTCGTCATTATATAAAATATATAAACTTAGTGTCTTTGAAACTTATCTAATCTTTTGGTTTCTTTTTTTTTTTTACATTTTATCAAACTGTTTTCTGCTACAGAGTTACAAGTATTATACTAGTAGTAATATAGAATCCACCATCTCCTGCTGGCATATTTCTGAAACATCTTCATGGTGTGGCAGCTGTCGATTGAGCCGGCGCTACAAACCCTGTGGATGGACGATGCAGTGGACAGTGGGAGGAAGCATCCTAAAGCTCTCTTTGCAGACCACTCTGTGTGATTCTCCATTCTTCAGGTCTCCGTTGCAGCACCACATCCACGTCTGATCACGCTTTGGCAGATTCAGCAACACTGCCAGAGATTTCCTGTAATCTACTAAAGTTAAAGAAACAGTCCAGGAGCAGGTCACTCAGGATAATTATTGTCAGCAAATAAATATCCATGTAAACTTGTCCAAAGTTAGCATTATGTTCTTACATGTTACAAATACCTTTAAATAAAACGAGTTCAGTGACAATTATTGTTTACTGTAAGCCATTTATTCATAGCACAATACTTTTAAACTAACACTACACATATAACAAATATATTCAGATATATACATTTCTCATTTTAGAACTAATCTTTTAAGAGTTGAAAAGTCTGTCCTTCCTTTTCCTGCTCTCTTGCACTCTCCTCTTGTCAGCCTCTCTTTGCTTCCTCGTCCTCTCTGATGAGGTCTAGCAGCTCATCATCCCTGTCTCTTTTCCTGTTTCTTCCTGTTGTGGGTGGCTGACTCCTTCCTCATCGCTTTCGTTTTGGTCACCCAACGCTGCTCTCGGCCCTGGAGTGTCCTTGGAGAGAGGAAATTAGGACAGGAGGCAAATAAATACACCACAACAACTCTTAGTAATTGTACATTTATTAACTTGTGTTCTTAAGAATTCTAACGCACATTCATACTATGTATTTCTTTAAGTTATTCAAGTTCTTTCTGGCCTGCAAGGGGGTGACATTCCCCTGCAGGCCCATCTTCTCCAGAATTATCCTGATCATACACAACAAATAAGAGAAGAGAGAAAACCAAGTCAACTGTGTTAATCCCTAAATCCAAGTTTTCACAGCAGAACACAAGAGGAATACCGTCTGGACATCACAGGTTCTGTACAGCATGAGGGTTAATAAAACCGTACTTGTATGATGTATTAATTGACTTATTCCTATACCTCCATGCCACAGTGGCTGAATTCTTCACCCCAGTGAAGAGGTGATTGTTATCTCCTCTCATTCTAATTTATTGAGCAGTTTGGTCTTTGCTCCCTAAAACACATCAGCAAAAGGTTAATTAGAAAAAATCAAAATTAGCTGTATGTAAGAAGCAATATATGAAAAATAGTGATGTGTGATACCGCTGAATTCCTTTCCAATATCAAGTAAAATTCAGGGTGGTATCTATGATACTGATCCAATACAAATACTTTGTAAGAAAAAAACTTATTATTATTATAATAACTATATAATAATTATATATAATTATATATATATATATATTATATATATATATTATAAGTTATAACTTATTATAGCGTCATAATGATTACAGGACATCAGACTACTTGTTCTTATCACTTAATAATGCACAATCATCATATGGAAATAAAAAAAAAACTCAAGTTGTGCACTTTTGTGCCTGCCTGCAGCACTAAAGGACTCCTTTAGAGATGTCTGTCTCGCCCTAGCAGCACCTGTCTCTCTCCTCTCCTCCTCTTCAGTTCGCCTCAATATAAGCTTGTCATATTCTGTAATATGATTTAATCTGGGGTTACCAGGTTAGTGGTGTTGCCACAACACCAAACTGTCTTGCCACATGTATCGCAAACCTTGTCTTGACTGTTTGTGGAGGTGAAATACGCATTTTGGCCATATTTCGCACATGACTATGAAAGATGGAAGAGGAAGTAGTTCCTTCCAATGTAGACAATCCAAATGATATATTTCTTTCCACTATGTTCCTCTTAATGATAAACTACAAATTTACCCCAAATTACTAAAATATCGATATTTTACTATGAGAATCGATTCTAGAACATAAGTTACTGGTATCGGAGGAATTGATATTTCAGGATCGATGCACACACCACTAATGAAAAACCACGGGACCCACCATATAATCTTGTTAATGGGCAATTTTATGAAGATTATTTTAATTAAAAAATAACCATAAGAAAATACCCAAAGCGTAACAACACAACCGCTAAGAAAATGTAACTTTTATACCACCTGATTTTCATATACTTATATTTAAAAGTGTATTCCTCTCCCACATTAACTCCCACTTCATCCGCGATTGTTAGAAAAATTCTCCTGTATAACCCAAAGTGAATTCTGGGATATGATGGGGCACCAAGGATACATCTGACGAATCCTTCAAATCTGGGGAAAACTAGGATGCATTTGTCACCACATTTGGAGGACTCGTCGAATTTGGACAGCCTTGACCGCGTTGCTGTGACATAATTGCCTTTGGAGCATGCTACCCCTGAATTTGGACACGGCCACTCTCTCCTAATTGCTACTGATGACTGTTTGGCACACCTGTGCTGCTTTGGGGCATTTCTTATGTTTGTTGAAGGTTTGTGTTGGGAGTTAGAGGACTAGGTAAGTTTGGGGTACCCTGTACATTTTTACACGTAGGTTCATTTCTGTTAGAGACACGAGGTAAGAAAGTTGGTGTCACCCATGTAATGGTTTTGGTGAATCTTTTTGTTGTAGTTGTTGTTTTTACGAGGACTCAAATTATTGTTGTTTTTGCATCACTCCCTCCTTCCAACCAGGGGTGGTAACAGTCTCTTTCTTAAACCAACTGTATTGTTCAAATATTCAGGTTTGCACTGAGCCATTAGATCTTTAGACATAGATGTCAAAGTAAGAAAGTGATTAAAAATATATCCATAACCATAGCCAATTATTGTTTAAAAGGGGTTGGGCAACAGCCTTGAAAGAATACAAAAAAAAAGACACTTGATGTAATAACATTTTTGTAAGATTCTACTTTATGATTAAAAAATATAAATTTTCCAAAGGCAGCACTTTATGTGAATGTAAGATGGAATATTTTTATATAAGATCCAAAAAAACTGAGCAGCAAATGAGTTTGGCTGACTCCCAACAAGCTGTATGTTACTATGAATTGCTTTAATGGTCATTAAATTCTTCATGCCATTTACTGCAGTTAATCTCCTCTCTTTACATCACTGTCACTGAGACTGACAACACTGGTGGCAAAGACAAGTTGTGGCTGTCAGACCTTGATAATTACCTGCTAACATTGGGGATTCATTTGTCCTGTTGTTATTGTGTAACTTGATCTTTGCGGATAAATGATATACACAGCATGCACCTTCACACATTTTAAAACTTAATCAGAGTGGCTTCTCATTACTCTTAATTATGTGTGATGGAAATACTAAGTTTCTGATCATGCTGCTTTTTTTCTTCTTCGCAGAGTTGGGCTATGGAACATTACTGGCTTCATCAGCCTTTTAATCTGATGTCACTTTTACTTTAATATTTTTATGGCCTCATTCAGACACACAAGAGAAACATATTAACAAAGCTATAGCATGATACCATATGGTATGCACCAGATTTGACAGGACATTAATTTATCATCAACTTCGTTAGGTCCTCGCATTCAACTTTTTTTTAATGCTAATTTCTAATCCGCGAATCACATGGCAAAAACACTATACATTTTGGCATGTAGACCTGGTCAAGATGACCTGCTGAAGTTCAAACTGAGCAAAAAAATGTTCAAAAACTGGGATTTCTTTTACATAACCATCTTTAGCATTTAAATGAAAATGATAGTGGAGGTCAGAGGAGAATGGCCAGACTTCCTATCAGCTTCAAGCTGACAACAGTCACTCAAATAACCACTCATTACAACCAAGGCATGAAGAGGAGCATTCTTTCAGCGCACAGCATGCTGAACCTTAAAACAGATGAGCTATAGCAGTAAGATCACACCAGGTGATTAAGAATACAGCCAATTAAGAATAAGAAATGAAGGCTATAATTTAGGCCTTGTGGAAATTGGACAATATAGGATTAGAAAAATGTTGTCTGCTTTGATGACTCTCAATTTGTGCTCAGACATTCAGATAGCGGGGTGAAAAATTTAATGTACCAAATGTACAATGGAACATGTCACAAAGTTAAAATCTTCTCAGACTGGTTTCTTGAACATGACAATGGCATCCACAGTTGCCACTTCTCAATCCTATATATTATCTTTGGGATGTGGTGGCTGCACGATGGTATTATATCAATGTGGACCAAAATCTCTGAAGCAATCAAGCAAGCAATTTATTTATATAGCACTTTCAGACAACTCCCAGCTGAAAACAAAGTGCTCTATACTTGACATGCCAAAAATGATATATTGAATAAGTTAAAAAATAAAATATATAATAAAATTAGCAAAAAAAACCAAAAAATTGACAAAAATATTATAATTAGAATTACATTTAAAATAATAAAATCAGCACATTAGATTAAGTTCAAACAATAAAATCATTTTGAACCAGCTGCAAATGATAGAGAAGACACTAACTCCAAAATACAGTGCATTACAGTAATCCAAACAAGATGAATTAAATGCATGAATTACTGTTTCAAAATGTGGCCTGGATAAAATAGGTCTTCCCTTTTCCAAGCACCTTAAATGCTAAAAACCGGACTTGACAGTAGCAGAGTGTCCAATCTAAAATCATTATCCATCTTCGTCACAAGGTCTGCTATGACCAAATACAATCACCTCTGCTTTGCTTGAATTGCATTTTAAAAAGTTTAGGTACAGCCAATTTTTTTTTTAAAGGATTTTCTAGCAATAGACAAAGACAAAGAAAAAGAACTCAAGAACTAAAACTAAAACTTAGCTCAGGCAGTACAAGATTCTGAGGCACATACACGATATTTGAGGTAAATCAAAACTAATCTCAGTAAGATGAATAGCCAGGCAAATCAATTCAGTTTAGGAACGCCCTGCAAAAAGGAGGATGACAGTACCGGTCCAACGTATTTCAGATATGGTTCCCATGTTTTGTGAAAAGAGTCCAAGTTGGAGTTGACCATACAAGTTATATATTAATTGGGAATGCAGTCCATAACAATGCTATGCCAGGTTTTCTTGACAGGTTTTAATATCTTCTACACATGCTAGAAGTAGTTTAATAGAGAAGGCATCTTTCTGCTTTAGAAGCAGATAAATCTAGCAGTCGTCAGCATAACAATCGACGGACATTACATGCCTAGTAAGGATGGCTCCCAAGGGCTGTAAATAAAGAGAAAGAGGAGAAAGAAACAGAGGCCCTAGAATTGAGCCCTGCGGGACCCCAAACTGAAGAGCAGCAGAAAAGGACTCATACCCTAAAAAGTTAACACTAAAAGTTCTGTCAGACAGATAAGACCTAAAACAATTCAAAGCAGTACCACGAATACCTGCAAGATGCTGTAAGCAAGACAGTAAAATGTTGTGGTCTACAGTGTCAAAAGCAACTGTTAGGTCAAAGAGGACAACAACAACATGATTACCAGAATCAGAGGTAAAGAAGATGTCATTAAAAACGTTTAGGATTGCTGACTCGATGCTATGGAGGCCTTTAAACCTGATTGAAAGACCTCTAGGATACCATTCCTATTTAAAAATCCATCAAATGGGAATATAGAAATTTCTCTAATATTTTAAACATCAAAGGCAACTTGGAGATAGGCCTGTAGTTACCCAGTACTAAGTACAACCCAGTAGTACTTAGTTTGGGTCTCATTTCCATGAAGGGGAGAGAAAAACTGCCTCCACCAGGTGGTTGTCTCTGTGTCCTAGAAAAATAGCAGCACTCATTTACTGTAACTGTCAAAGATCCTTTTTACAGGACAAAAATGGAAAATAATCATACCATGGACAGGACATGATCAAATTAAGTGGCTCAAATTTCATCCGAGACCGCTTGTCTCCTTGACCTTGCTCTTCCCCTTCCTTGTCGCTAGACCTCCTTCTCCCCCTTCCCAACCTCTTCCTTTGCATATCTTTGGATCCATTTTTTCAAACCTGAATGAGCTGATTTGGGGTTTTTTATCTATCCATCAAAGTTTCCGATTGGTGTGTGATACATTTTGACTCCTAGTGTTTCCACTTGGTTAACTGTGTGCTAATTGAGCTCAAGCTGTGCTGACTTAAGTTAACATTATTGAATGCTAGTGCTTTCTAAATGACCACATGGTGTAAGCACTGAAAAATGTAGGGATTTGTGTGTAGGGTTTTGCAGTAACAGTTCACCAAATCTCACTTGTGTTAAAGCACGGAAATAGTCTTTATACTTCAGAGAAATTAGTGTGCTTTCTGAAAAATAGCAATATGGTTTTGAAATTTTAGTTCAAAAGATTGGTTATAGTGTTTAAGCAATCGAGAAAAACTGTAACATGTTATCTTAAAAACTGTGACTGTGTCTAACAGCCCATCTGTGTGAAGTAAAGCTCCCAAAATCATGTGGTACAAGATTTTGATCAGTCACATCAGTGTTGAGGATAACTTTATTTGATTAATTAATCAAAAATTACATTTTAAATGAAGCCACAGTAAAGAATTCCAGAAAAGGTTGGAAGCAACAAACTGTCAACAATTTGCCAAAGCCAGATTATAGGCATTACTGGTGGGTTTCTTCAATCTAAAATCTGAAAGACTTTACCTTGAAATGTATGTATTATTGTATACTTTAATTCAATTCCTTTTTATTTATAAAGCACCAAATCACAACAACAGTCACCTCAAGTCATTTTATATTGTAAGGTAAAGATCCTTCATTACCCCCAACAACCAGATGACCACCTGAGAAATCACTTGTCAACAGTGGGAAGGAAAAAACCCCTTTCAACAGGAAGACACCTCTAGCAGAACCAGGCTCAGTGAGGGGTAACCATCTGTCACAACCAACTCGGGCTGAGGGGTGAGAGACAGGACAAAAAAAAACACCCTGTGGATAAGAGCCAGAGATTAATAATAAAGCTAGGCAACTAAAAGCACACTGTTTCCCTTTTCACCATCTGTGCATGCACAGTGTTGGTGTTGAAATGTGGGGAAAGCCGTTCTGCTGCAAAAAGACCTGTCTGACATATGTAACTGTTTTTCCACAATGCGATTTGGCTTCCTCTTATTTGGCAAGTGATTAGTTTGGTCTGTGTAAGGCTGTGAGACAGTGATGGAAAGCAGGTGTCTAGTCAGAAGCATTAGACTTGGCAGCCCTGTTTTGTCATGTTATTGCTGTTTAGAGGAGTCTCCAAAACAGCTAAGCTACTCACAAAGATGCAGTAGAAATGCATGCAGTTATAATATTTTGCATGCCTGTCTGTAAATATGAGAATATGAACTCTGACTTCTATCACACTGAAAAAGATGCTTTAATGTTTGTAGCTACAATCCCCAAAGAGTTGGTGAATGGTGACACATTCACATGGCCCAATGCTAAAAAGGACTGTGAATGAGGCACAGGCATTAACATCAAGGGCAAGGAATTAGGTGGACCAAGGGTCAACAATGCACACCTGCCCCACTTCCTTGTTAAGTCACAGATAACTGCATTACATTCAGTGTTATACTTGCTGACCTAATTACCTGCATATTCATCTGCACACACTGATTTGGTTACTTGTGAGATTACCCCCAGGACCATTATGAGGACAGCCACAAGTTATTTTAGTTTTTATTTAATAGAACCAGGATCCACAGGCGATGAGGATCCATCAAATGGAAGGCAAAACTCAGTGAATGGAGTCCAAGCAAGAAAGACAGAAGGACGTTGTTAAAGGCAACAGAAATTTGGGAAATCCACATTCCCCTAAAGAATTGAGAGCTGGCAAGTCTGCAAGGTGCCAACTACAAATGGATGATTCTTGACGGACAAAATAATGAAACTAAGATCATTATTTCTAACCTAGTCAATATCCAGACAGTTCTCTGCTTACTTTTTATTCTGTTTATTAAAAGTATTTTTCTGGTTGACCCAAACCTTTCTAAGAAATATAAAAATGAAAATGTAGACACATATCTAATTAAACTAGTTCTTTTGAAATGGTCAGACAATGAATGGATTAATAAAGAGGCATTTCTAAACACATGGAGTGCTGCAAGACTATGCAGGCTGTCTAGGGATTTATTTCAGTGTTTTAATAATCACAAAAGGACATACTGTTCCTGAGTTCAGGTTTTCTAACTGTTGGAGACCTAGGGGTAGGTCTGGAACATGCTGTAGAGATTAAAGGTATTTCTCATTGGGCCCTGGAATGCCCTGAGATCTCCCAGGAGGGGCTGCAAACATTGCCAGGAAGAGAAACGTATCGGACTGTCTGGCTTAGCCTGCTGCTCCTGTGATGCCTCTCCCAGGCAGAAAATTAAATGGATTTTGTTTAAAAATAGTATTTTAAAAAAAGTAGACACTGGCTTTGAGTTCTATCCATTAAAATACATTTTGTACAATATGTGCAGGGGAAAAAAAAGATGCAGTAATCCTCTTATAAATCACAAGCAGCTATTTTCTTTTAAAGTTCTGGCCTTTCAAAGCATTTTTAGCATTCATGTAAAGATTTCTAAATTACCAGAACAAGAAGATATCTGGTGCCACTTTAAAGGTTAAAGCAAATTTTGGTGCTTGTAGTGTATTTGCTGTTTTCATTTAGGTCTCACACACAACTACAGACCAGTTGATGACATTCTGGCAAGCTACTCACTAGCAAGAATCCTGTTTTCCCAGACGAACTAGGGTGGTTGGTGTTAGTTGCCAGTAGAAATTGGTCGGAAAGACAGCCCGGCACCAAAAATCTCATCTTTATTTGGTCTCTAGCTCATTGCTGCGGTCGCCCGTAATTTGCATGGAAGGCTATGACTATTATGACTACTGCTTGGCGAGAATCCAGTGAGTGTTTCCAGAAAGCATATTTTGTGCAAGTTACAGGCAACCAGGGCAATGTCAAGTAGGTCTCTGGTGCAGCATCGTATACCTACACCTAACAACCTTTCTCAACTACTTGCCAATTGGTCAGGAAGCACACATTTTTTTTCCTTAGCAAACACAGCAAAAAGCAACAAAAATGAAAACAAAAATGAAAAACCAAATTTCCTTCTGAAGATTAATGAACAGTGTATACTAACAATTCATTCTCCTCATGCAGTAACCAAATTCAACTCAGTACATCCTGCTGTTTGCTCTTCGACACCATTATGCTGCGTCTTTCTGAAGTGAACATTTGGCCCATTGTTAGACAAGAGTGCTGAGATGCACAGTGTGCTTCTCTCCACTGTCATTCCTTCCTCTGCATTGCCAGCTACGGCTCTGAACCTTTGGCTCTCTCTGATAAAATATTTAAGATCTGCCATGATTAAAGTGCATCCTGCTCACCTTGGCAGCAAAATCCATTAACCTCAGGAGAATCAATCCCATTGATTTCAATGATAGGTGCTGGAAATGTGCATGTGAGTATGAGGTCAAAGTAGAGGGTGTTGGGAGGTGAAAGAAACAGCATGTTGTTGAGAAGAGGAAATGAAAAAAACTTTTTACTCACTGCAGGCACAGTCAAGTTGCGTTATGAAAAATGCATGGGACATCAGTCAGGTACACAATTATTTGCATGGCTCAGAGAATTGAAGCAGTGTGTGCATGCATCCTAGACACAGGCACTCAAGATGCTCCAGCAGCACAATACAGCTTAAAGCACCATAGTTTAATACAACAGGAAAGAAGACAGGCAAGTAGAGGGTAAGAAGAAAAAAAGGGACAAATTCTGAGAAAGGGCGCAGGTGGCTGTATGCCAAATAATTTATGTCAGCCGTCATCTTCAGGATTGTCACAATCATCACTTTAATGTATAACATGAAATTTCCACACACAGTAGTGCAGAAAAAAGGTGACAGAAAGCATCCTCTAACCCTGTGTTCACCTGCAGAGCTCATAATTTCTATCGCAGCCAATAATTTTTCCCTTAATGTACTTGATAACATGCAGGAAGGCATTTCTGTCTGTGGTGAGTGGGGATAATTACATTGGCAAACTCAGTGAGTGTTTTCAACAATGACAGCTCTGTGTACCGTGAACGTTAAAACAGATAAAGCAGTCTGGGCATGCTGCTAAATTGCCATTCCCTTACTCAGAGGCAGAGGGTTAAAACTTTTGAAATACGTTTTAATCCAGAGCTGTCAAACCAAATAATAAGAGCCAGGTCCACGTGGACATCCATGGCTCCTTTTTAATTAGCTTAGAAGAAACTGAGGGCAGATCATCAAGTTGAATTTAGTATTACAGACACATGACTCAGAGACGGTTAAACTGCATGCATGCATTTAACTCAAAATAATAAATCAAAAATAAATTCCCCTCTTGCCCCTGTGGGCAGTCTTTATGCTTCAAACCCAGGTCTTCTACCAGAGGCCTGGAAGACTGAGGGTCCTGTGTAGTATCTTTGCTGTTCCCAGCGATGTATCTGTCCCACAGGATCTTGGTTTGGTCATTCTCGACCACACTGGGGGGCATGTCCTGTTTTGACCATAGGACTTCCAGGCCATACTCAGCACAGATGTTTCGTTATACTTTGCCAGCCACTTGGTTATGGTGTTCCAGGTATGCCCGGCCTGCTAGCATCTTGCACCCTGCTATTATCTGGTGGACTGTTTCAGGGACATCTGTGCACAGTCTGCACCTGGGTTCTTGCCTGATGTGATAGACCGCAGCCTCTATTGATTGATCTTGTGTTTATGGTTGCACAGGACAAGCTCTGATTAGTGCCTCTGTGCTGTCTTCCAGTTTAGCTTTGTCCAGCTGGTGGTAGGATTTCTTCACTGCCTCTTCCTCTATCTGCCAATGGTGCATACCCTGCAGGGGCTTGTCCTTCCATGATGGTTCTTCTCCTTGCTCCTCTTCTTTCTTGGGTTTCTCTTCCAAAGAGCTATTAACTGAAAATGGGTATATATCAACACACTGAGTAGTATGTGAGGAAAAATGTGAGGAAACTGCACAGATGGAGGAAAAAAGACATGACAGGCCTAAAAATATCTACACACAATGAGCATTATCTGAAAGTCATGTCCTGAAGAAAAAAGAAAAAAAATCCAGTGAAAACCTTACATAGGACCTGAACGATGTATCTGTACCTTCAGTTGATCCATCTACTGTGCACTGAAGCATCACCAGAAATCCTGTCAGTGGAAGGGTTACTGTCAAGAAGCCATTCTTAAGGAAGGGGAATAGGGAGAAAAGGCTTTGATGCGCCAAATTACACATGAATTAAACTGAAAATCAGTGGCAACAGGACTCATGGAGTCTAAATCCCATTTTTTTTGGCTATCATCAGTATAAACACAGAAGATCAAGAGAGAGATACAACACTGACATTAATCTGTAGAACACGATGGAGGGTCTGTCATGGTTTGGTGCTGCACTTCAGTCAATGGTATTTGAGATCTTGTGAACATAATGGAAAAATGAACACAGAAAATCCACCATCTGGAAAGGAACTTTCTTTACTTTATCTGCATCACAATGACCTCAAACACATTTTAATTAAGGTAAAAGCATACCTGGATAGAAAAATTAACAGTGGATTGGCCTCCCCAGAGCCCGGATATCAACATTATTGAAGGAGAACTTTCTGTATGGTCTTTGTACCACAAAAATTGGACTCTTGGCAGCTAAAAGTTTTCGAGAAGCTGGGTTAAGAATGAAATTGTTTCATGTGACTTGTTGTTGACTGACAGTTAGCTTTGCTTTTTATAAGAGTAGTAAAAAGATGACTTTGTAAAATAAATGACAGCGGAAGCAAAAAGCAAGTTCGAAAAGAGGTTGTGGTCAAGAAAACATAATGTATTACTGCACATTGTGTTTATTTGTACTTGTGACTTTAGTCTGAAGCTCACATGCAAAAATATTTCTGCAGTGCACTGACAAATTACTTCAGCTGTCTTATTTGCATAAGTATTAAGAGATATACATACCAAGTAACCAAGCAAATTACATTGATTTCTAACATCACTGGCTAGGTTGTCTCACACTAATCAGCTTAGACAAAATGTATGATAATAGGGTGCATTGTGGAACAGGTTTTCATAACTCTCATTGCAAGGAAAGGCTTCAAAGACAAGACTAAGACAAGTGAGGTTTGATAAAAATCAGCAATGAAAGTTTAACATGTGCTACACCAAAAGATTTATATTATCATATGTGGGGGGGAAAACTTGGTTGAGAAGAAGTACTAAATTAAAAAGTTGTTTTGCCGGCATTTTCTTTTCAATCAATAAAAAAAATCCCAGAACTAAATAGTTCAAACTGACCTTGCACAGGGACACACAAAACATGGAAGGCTGCCTGAAAACTATCAAGAGCACTCATGTGGCTCAGGAAACAAAACATCACAAATAACAGAGAAGAGCTTTGGAAGGTTATTGATCTAGTAATATTTTGGGAAGTGCACTTGGTGGGCATCTTGGAAAGCATTCTTCAAAAAAAATAGTTGAAGAGTGTTTGCTACCATTTAAACACAATGTTCAGTTGAAAACTCTAATCTGATTAATTAACGGCCATCAAAGTTCAAACTGGTGGTGTTTCTGGGTTGTGCATATAGTTTGTTCTTTGCACAGTTTAAACTCGCATTTGTGAATCAGGCATGTTTTGACAGTGGCTTTCTGTTAGTGAGGGCTTTGAATCATGTTTAATCTGCAGCACTGTGTGAGTTGATTCGGGTTAAATTTACATTTGCATAGCATTAGCAATCACAGCTTTGGTAATGGTGTTGATCCACTCGAGTTAAATTGGGTTGGGTTGATGCATTGTGGATGTTTTTTTTTTGTTATCCTGGTCACGTCCAGAAAGACATAATCAATATCCTTATTATTATAATTCAGATTTCGGTCAGACTTGAAGAGTTAGGGTTTCATCTGTCATCTTTTAATCTTTCATCTTTGTTGTGTCAGGTAAACAGACAATGTTAAGCGCTGCCTAACTGTGCTGCAGTACATTTCTCATGAAGGATGGCAGAGCAGCTCTTCGTGGGTTTTTCTGACAGGAACTTAAAATTCATGCTGCTGCGCTGTCTCTGTGTCTCTTTGATTTTGTTAATTAACTTGACTGTTATCATAGGAATGTAGTTACTATGTCTGGAGAGCTGAATGACCTAAAGTTCGGGGTAAACACAAGGATTTTTTTGCGTATAGCTGTGCAAATGTTCATGTGTATTCCTCTAACTTGGCTGAACATGAATAAATATTGAGAACTTTCTTTTCCAGCTGGAACTAAGTTGAATCGTTTTTCGTTGCATCAGACAAACAAGGCCATCAAATAAGAAAGTGAAAGGAAGATTTCCCACAGCTGCGTCAAGAAAGTGAAACTGTAATTTGAGTTGGTTAGTATGGCAAAAAAGACACTACAGATCCCCGATGGAGCGTTCAAGTGAGGTCAGAAATGGCACTCAATACTGTGGGGGCAATTTTGTGCTTCTGTCAAAATTCAGGTTCCTCTTGAATGTTTTTGCAGACCTGTTTCACACACGGGATCACTCGGGATGGTAGTGGAGTCATAGAGTTCATGCAGAAGAGTGGGTTGTCTACCAATCGAGAGGGAGGTGGATCAATCTCTCTGACAGCTGAAGTATCCCTGAAGCCCGAGTTGCTTCAGCACATTAATCGGAGGCTGTCTGAATGTTGTCTAAACTCCTATAGATTTACCAGATCATTTAGCATTTCAAAAGATGATATTTCTTGACTTAATGAATCAGGTTAACTTTCAAACTACTGGGAAGCCTTTTCTGAAGCTACCTCTGCATCAATAAAAGATGCAAACGTGCATTTCTTTGGTGTTCTGGTGTTGGTAGTGAGTTCCTAGTTTATTATTTTTTCAATTCATCAGTATATATCTGGCCTGCAGTACTGTCATCACATCAGCTGCTCAGCATGTTCCTCCTTCTGCTGCACTGGTCCAACCTAAGCATAGCATAAGTCAAAGCTAATTTGTTATTTACACAATATTGATGTTTAATAGTTATTTAATTTACACATTTATAGTTAACCACCTAACATAAACTGACACCTTGAATTTTGCTCAGTTTTTATTTACTCGTGATTTCCAATTTCAGTTAGTTGGTAAATAACTAGCAACAATTATAAGAGTTTATTAATTCAATAAACTATATTGAATTAAATGCATGGGCCTAACTGTAGCAGAATTGACTGTTTGCCTCTTTGTTATAGATGTTACACCATGTAGGGTCATATAAGTAATATTTAGATAAAGGTTAGTACATGTACATACCTCGCCCTTCCTTGTTGCACTGCTGTCTAGATGTATAAAAGGGGAAAGGCAAAAATGTCAAGGCAGGTTGCAGTGAGAATGGTCCTTTTTTTTCCAATTCTGCAAACCCTTTTGTCAACATGTTGAGTGGTGTTTCTAATAAAGGGTGGCCACAGTGTTTTATAACTAATGAGAGGCAGTGGTTCATCTTCCATGAAGGATCATATCTGTAGCTTATCAGACATCAACACCTTAGTATGGTTCATTAATATAAGCTGCATCCCAATTCAGTGGCTGCATATAAACACCAGTGTTGAGCATACCTCTTAATCATTGAATTCATGTGTTTTCAGACCCGTTGTCACAGGTGAATAAAATCAAACACAGCCACGCAGACTGCCTTTGCAAAAATCTGTAAAGAATGGGTCGTTGAAGAGAACTGACTGAATTCAAGTTTGTGAATTTTTTTTCCCTTCTAGGTATTCAACAATTAACTGTAAGTGGTATTATTGCAAACTGCAGTGTTGCAGCTCGTAGAAACAGTGATAAGCATGCTGTGTAAGTCACCAACGCTCTGCTGACTCACTAACTGCAGAGTTTCAGGCTTTTGGCATTAACATCAACACAAAAACTGTGTGCTGGGAGCTTTATAATATTGGTCTGTAGGTGTAACGTGTAGGTGCCCCAGCACTTGTCTATGTAGTGTATTTAATATTTTTCCATCAATCCACCTTCTCCCAGTTAAAGTATCCTTGTTTTCACATTAAAAAAATAAAATGAAATCACAAATCAAAGCAAAGAGGGAGTCTCTACTGTGTCTAAAATGAACATTATTCATCCTCATGGGGTGAAGTAAATATTACAGCAGTCTGTTGATAATAGTAATAGTTAGTTTTAGGTAATTGTAGCTGATGTCTACAGTGACAGTCAGAAAAACAGTTATTATAGGTACCTATTGTGACTAAATATATGTCTAAGAGGACTCTTTGTTTATTTAATTTTATTTAATTTAGTTAGGAGGATTAATCAGGATTTTTAGAAATAATCACAGCTTTATGAATGTATTTAATAATTTTCTTATGCTAATTGTTTGTGACAGGTTGACAGAAGGTCATAATAGTTTTCTGCTACAGTATACATATTATTATCATATTAGACTGCCTCACTGTTGACAAGTTAAAAAACAAAAATGCCTTTGTTACAACTCGGAATAAATGTAGTGCAACTTCTAATGTATGAACAACTACATTTCTTCCTCTCGTTGTAAAGTAGCTTCACAGCATTCTTGAACACTACCTTAGATTTGTGTAGATAAATTAAAGTCTGTCAGAAAATGCAGATGCAAGACATTACAGCAGGGTCATGCATACTCAGTACAGAATACCTTTGAGTAATTTTGACATCAAGACACCAAGTTGTAGTTACAGTTGATAATCTATTACCCTGAACATGATGACATTACTTTAATGGTCGACAATAAGGTGGTGTTACAGACAGTACCAAAAATCCTGTTGAATCAACGTGATTTACTTATACAGTCCTGTGTTAATTGAATTCTTTAGTTTGACAAGAAAAAATTCAGTGTGGGGGGGAAAAAAGAAAAGTTATGCTGTTTGACCAATCGTGTGCGAGCAGTGTACACATTAAAATTAAGTAAATTCAGAGAATTTTTTTTCACTGTACTTCTACATATTAGTAAAAGCTCTGGAATATTACAGACAGCCCAAGTACATTAAAGTCAATTAGGATCTGTTAGGACATGCCAAGCTCCAGTCAAGCATGGTGTCTATAAAGAGTACCAATTAGACTATCTAGTCTTCCTAAGTAGGGCTATAATTAGTTAAGCAACTTTGTTCCCCAGGAGTTATTTTAAATTCAGGTTTTTATTCACAAAACTTTAAATAAATACAATTAAATTCCACACACCAGTAACAGGTGTAATTACATTGCATTACAACATATTACTGTTCTAAAATTGGTAATTTAATTACATTTAACTAAGCAAACAATGATGTAATTACTTGAGTTAATTAAGTCTTGCAGTTACATGTATGATGGGCTGATAGAGGCTATAAAATGTGCTTTTCTACTGTGGTGATATAGACTTTACTGTTATTACATGATGGTCTGTACTTTACGTCATGTTCTTGGACAAGATGACAACGTGCAAACTCTAAAGGGTCATAGGTCAAAATAGGAGATTTTCAAATAGAGATTTAGCTCCTCTGCGCTCTCTGTAACGAGTAATTAAGAGAAACTATCAACAATTATTAAAAACATGTTAACAAGTCATCTTGCAGCATTAATAATACAGGTTCCCAAAGTCAAAATTTATACTGCTCTATGTGTTTTTTATCAGGGCTTTAACAAAAAAACACTCACAGAAATCCATCAGTACTTTGGCCTTTACCCCTTAATTGTCTGCTAAGCAACAACAATGAAGAATCAAAGCCTTTGAAGATAAAGAGAAGCCATTAAGCTTATACGTCTGCACCAATCATTATCAGCCAAATCCCAGGGACAAGACTCATCGCAGGGGTAAAATAAAGAGTAGATAAGACGGAAGCTAATGATGATTTTTCTCCCAGCATCCAGAATGAAAGGCAACAAATGGGCAATAAAGATCCCAAAGAGGTGTCACTGAAAGATTTGAGGGAGCTGACAGAGGCTAATCACCGGGGTTAAAAGCTATCGGAAAAGACACGACTGAAACAGCCTCATCACTTTTATGACTTGTTCACAATGCTGGTATGTGGATTATATTTTCTCATGGTTGAAACTGTAGGGAAATGTTTTCTCTAACTGTTTTTAGTACATCCGTCTATCCATCCATTCGAGACAGTTTAAAAGAGAGCACACTTTCAAAGGAGTTGAAATCTCATGACATTACTATTATAACCTTGATTTAATTAACTAAATTGTTTCATAAAGCT
Source organism: Hemichromis elongatus (assembly GCA_015108515.1). Lineage (NCBI taxonomy): Eukaryota > Metazoa > Chordata > Actinopteri > Cichliformes > Cichlidae > Hemichromis > Hemichromis elongatus. The sequence continues at coordinate 23,789 of VUQR01026094.1, read as the reverse complement.
GTCAGAGTCCATACAGCATACAACACAGTGCTCATTCATCAGACCCATTTAGAGTCCTTTTGAGTTTTCCCTGCCTATTGTCTTTATTTGTGTTAAATTCAATCCGCTGCTTCAAAGTGAATTTAATATAAAGCTTGGGGACTCCCTTAATGGGGCCAACATGCACAAGACATAATTACACTTTAACAAAGGATCCATCGTCAAAGATTTACTATACAATCAGGCAAGTCAAGCTACTGACTTTAAACAATATGCATACATACATACATATGCACTATGTCATGTTAGCCGCTGATGATCTGGAACATGCAAAATGTTTTATTTTGCCTTTTTTTTTTTTTTTTAAATTGTGTCTTTTTTTTTTTAATGTCT
>VUQR01026094.1:4675-23397 GCA_015108515.1 Hemichromis elongatus | reverse complement strand
AATGGCAAATTTTTTTTTTTTTCTTTTTTTTTTTTTTTTAAATTGTGTCTTTAGTTACTGAATGACTTTATTTATTTATTTATTTGAGCTTATTGGTGTATTGTTATAGCAGTGGAGCCCTGAGCCCTGCTGGGTTGAGCCTTATGCTGCTAAATCTTTGATCAGGAGGTTCACAAGTAACAAGCTATGCACCTAACAAGGGAAGAGCAGTAGTGCTTCCACAGCAGGTGGGGCTCAGTGCAGAGACTTTTAATGGCAGAAAAATTCTGCAGCTTAAGAAAAATAGCATTACCTCATAAGATTGACATCTGGCTGAGGATGTCTGTTTTATTGTTGTATAGATGTTAAGACATGATTTAAAATCTGAGAAATGCGATCATTATATATATTTTTTTAAAAATAAGAATAAAACTAAAGACCACAGCTTTAACTACTTAATTTTAAACATAAAAGCTCTAAATGCAAAGTGGGCTGAAATTTAGTGCTGCATGAACTGAAAGAGAGTGAATATTAAATAATTTCCACTGGAGAAAAACAGCAGGGCTTTGTAATTTGCCAGCTGAATCGCATTCAGTTGTTTACTACAACGACCTGAATATTCGTTCCTTTTTCTAACACACACATTCGTTGAAATGATGAGCCAGTTACAACACGTTATCTCTGTTAACAATAATTTCTTCCAATTTAGCCTCACTTTACAGAATGTGTAAAAACCGATGAGCGTAAACAAATAAAAACCTTGAAATAAAAGTAACAACACTGCCAGATAATTTATACCCACACGCTGTAAAAGGGGAACAGCCAAGAAGATTTTTTTTTTTTTTTAACTTTTTTAAAGGTTTGACTGTTTTAGATTTACATGTTTAGACAAAAGTTCTCGCAACCTGAATTTTCTCATTTGCCTAATTACAATCGTCCTGTCAGGTTAACAATAAAATTCTTGATTTAACTGCATCTATTTCTACCTTCAAAGCACGCAGAATTTACTTTTGAGCAAACCACAAAAATACGCTCCTCGTTGGAAACTGTGGACTGTCCACATGTCAGGTAAATGCACTACTTATGAGGGCACATCAAACTTTTCCCTGACAATTTTAAGAATATTCATGTAGCTATAGCTGTATACAGCACTATAGCAGATAGCAGAATACAGTAATGAGGACACAGCTGAAAAATTGTTTACACTATGAAACAACACAGTTATGAAAATATCTACAGTCTGGCCTCAAGTACATCACACCTAAATTAACCAAATATGTGCTTAGCAGTATTGTTGAATGGATTTGTGACCACACTTTAACTCCCACATGCACATTTCCACTCATGCACTGTAAATTTGCACAAGAAGGACAAACATATACACAGCCCAGCTCCGTCTGAGTTTCGGAAAATGAATTCGCTGTTGCATCTTTGGCATTCAAGTTTCCTTTAAAATAATTTTGAATCTTTACTTCAAAGTAACAGTTGTCAGTTCACAAGTGGTGCATGTCGTGTTGGCTTGTAGGAACTGTGAAACTTAAATGTTTGCAATATCAGTTATACTTGAATCTTCCCATACTGTGACACCCGTGTGGAGCTGTTAATGAGTAGTTAAAGCAGGCTAGTCTGAAAGCTGTGAACGCTGTAATCTTTGCAGATTGTTTACAAGTAAACTGGAAATACTTCTGAATGATGGAGTTTATTTCTTATTCTCATGATGCAGTCATGATCAAGCGATCATGCCTGCCAAAAAAAGGTTGGTTCCCTAGTTTTTGTCATACCTTCCGGCTAAAAAAATATTGAGATATAATAACAAGACGCTTTCTTTTATTGTGTTCATTTCCTGTTTTTATGCTTGTCTTATTTGCTCTGTACAGTGTCCTTGTGTGTTTTTGAAAGGTGCTTTTAAATAAAATGTTATTATTATTACTATTAGTGAAAACCTTCAGCAATTTAGCTCACTCTCTAGGCAAGATTCGCTTTTAAGGGAATATTAATGTATTTTGGACATATTCATTTTGTTTTGTTTGTTCTTTTTAAACATATTTTAAGAGGTTAGTGGTGCAGTAAAAACCAGATAAGTGTGGCATGATGCTTCTGACTACAAAAACATCGTCTCGGAGTACGTAATAGTTATTGATTTGAGAATAACCGGGCAGGATTACCTTGACCTTACTATAAATAATATTATACTCCATTATATTTCTAAATAACTAGGTGACTTGTGACTTTCTGGGGTCAACTTAAAAGAAAGGCAGATTTGAAATGTAAAAGTGAGGTCAGAGGTTAAATGTTACATGATAATTGGATGCAAACTATAATGTGATACTCTGAATCCCCATAAACCATTATCATTTCTTAAATGTTGCGGATACCACACAGACAGGATAATTTTAAGAGTAGTTTTAATGATAAAAGACATTTTATGTATTGACTGTAGTATTGTAGGGTCTTTACTTTACAGTATACAGCACTTTCAAGTGACTATTGCGGTTTTGTGTTATATAGATATAATTAACTTTTAAAAGATTAGACCTTGAAGAAGAGGTTATAGGTCCAGAGTAATGTCTATATGTTCACACATGGTAGAAGCATAGGTTTAAATAACTTTATACAGCATCATTATCACTTTAACCTTCAGATAAATCTGTTTGACCTTGTAGGAGAAGTCAGAGGTCAAAGGTGACATTATACATATGACCCTACTCTATAGACCTAAAAAGTTTTATCAGAATTCATTGAAAACTTTAAGCTATTGTGTGTTAAGACTGGAATAATAACACATATAGTATGCACACAAACACTTCTAAAAAAAATGTTCTCGGGTGAGGCAATGATGATAAAAAATTTCTTTGTTGTCATGCACATGTACAGCAAGATTAGATGCAATCCTGATGATGTAAACATCTTGATAAAGAAATTTGTCCAAGTCTCTTAACAGCAACCATTAAATTTCTAAAAAGTAAAATAAAAAGACACGTCACAGCAAACTGCAGTCTTGCGGATAAAAACCAGAAAAAACAAAACCTTTTTAAAATCAGTTTGTCCTTGTTTTAATGTCCTGAAACGTCTGCCCGAGGGCAGCTGTTCAAAAACAAACAAACTGTGGCCCAAAAATCAAGGTAATTACTTAACTGTGGTTTGGGGGAATTGTAACACTAATGACCGTTGTTTGAACCATTGACGTACATTTTCAGTGATTAAGTGAATCTCCAAACAAATAAATGCCATAAATTTCGTTCACAAAGGCAAAGAAAGCATGCATAGCAACAACTACAGAGTGTGTGTGAAGTGTGGGGGCCATGAACTTCACTTTTTTATGAAAACTAACCAACAGTGAAGAAGACTGGTTAAAACATGCATGTCCACTCATGTTTTACTAACAATCAATATGGCTGGGTGCTTCTTAGACAAGTGTAAAGCACATGTGCATACACTCAGAAGGAGGCGCACATGCATGATGGTGTACTCTAGGGAAAACTAGTCTTCTGCAGCTGCGGCTCAGAAATCCTTGTTATACGGCTTTGAATAAAACAAATTAGTGCAACTACAGAGTGAAGTTTTTCAGAATTGGCATGCTCTTGCTGGTTGCCAATGGCATATCTTTCATTCTGAGTCAGATAAAGTTGAAAACTTTGCTGAGATCAACACTTGCTAGCTCTCGTATTTCAAGTGGGCTAGTTAGCTATAGCATTTGATCTTGAAGGATATAATAGTCCTTGCAGAGTTTGTCTCTCATGTTTTTAAGGTTCTTCAAAAGTTAAAACTGCTGCTGTGGGTTTTTTTCTACTCTAGCTTGGCTTGTTAGCTAGTATCCTTTGAACCAGCTCTCCAGTGACAAGCTGCATCCTAACATTGCATGAACCGAGCCTTTGTTTTCTTTTTCACAGGGCAGTGAACACAATGCAGCAGAACATCTGTTAAAATGAGCTTGTGCATGTCTACACTATCAGGTTTGTTCCAGTGCCTAAATCCCAGCTGCAGCTACTTCTCACTAACTTCCTACATCACTTGGAGCCTTTTTAAAGAGGATGACTCGACCGTTAGCTGGTATCACTCAACCTCAGACTTCAGCATCTCTCATCGTTTAATTATAAACACACCGAGATTTGGGTGAGTAAATGAATACTTGAATTGGATAATTTTAGACAAACTGGTTATCTTTGACTTATGCTTTTAGAGGACAACCCTATAACAATTTCATGCTAACAAGATCTTCGTGTCAATATTGTGTTTAGCGCTTTTCTCTGCTGCAATCCAATCAATCGGTAACTGGAGCTTTGAATGTGGAAGTCACAAATAGGAATTTAATTTAATTTCCTGAAAGGTGAAGAAGTATGAAATTGTTTTGCATTTTCTATTTATTTTGTGTAGGATGACACCAACATGACCAATGAGCACTATATGGAGCTAAAGTGTATTTTCATGTAGTAGCTCGACAACAACTTCGACGTTACTGGGTAACGATCTCGAATGATTAAAACATCCAGTCCAAATGAATCACTTGTCCCTCAGCAGTGATGTAAAGGCACAAAACTGTCACCTGCTGCTCTTAACACCAAATCTAAGTGATTCTAAGTGATATTCTTAACAACATTAAACCGACACTCTCACAGGGTTGTCACAGTAGACTGCATTCATTGAATAATAATGACTAGTGCTGTTGTTTTGGTGTTGTTAACCTTCATGACTTCAGAAGGTAGCAGCGGGTTATGTAAGGCTGGAAAAGCAGTCTCCTATTTCTCTTTCTGCTTCACTGCATGCTGTACCCCAAAAAGCACTAGCTCCCTACATAATTGATGAAGCACTTGGGAGGTGGGACCCTGCTCTCAAAGTTTCTGTTTCTGTTTTGTTTTATGCGGACATTTCCACCTACTTGAAAGTCAATACATGGCTGATCAATGGCGGTTTGGGCGAATCCCGTTTCCAAATTTTTAAAAAAAGCAATTGCTTGAATATAGCTCTTAGAAGATTAACTTCAAACTCTGTACTGACAAGAGTAACGAGTCAGCCAAGATCCTTCAACACAAGAAACTTAATGTTAACATGGGCCAATGGTGATATAACACTTACACAAGGGGGCTGCTGACATTTCTCTGCTGTTGCAAAGGTACAAAGCAGCTTTAGCAGTGAAATCTCCACAAACTCAATTTTCTCCTTGAAGTTCAAACCAATGCATTAGGTTGTAATTTGACTCTGCATGTGTCTTGATATCTGGAAGCATTGATAGAGTGTGCATTTGCAAATGCATTATGATATCTGCATAAAATACATTCTTTGAACAGCAGTAGGTTTCGGGCCTGTCTTTGACAGTCGAGTGCAAGCGACTAGATGAAAGCGCACGGAGGAAGAAATTGCTGCCAACAGGCATCAAAACATTTTAACTAACTCTTTAAAAAAAAAAAAAAGTAACTAAAGGGAATACAGCGCCTCAGTGCTTCACACAATACTTAAAGCTTTAAGTTTTAGGGGGCTGTTAGAAGATGAAGAAGCATTTATTACCTGTGCAATAATCACAATACAATGTCCCAATTGAATTGATTGCTATAACAAGCACTGGCTCTACAGTATGCGATGTGGATCATTGCAGCTGTTCTATATCATTTCCTCCCGTCGGCGCCTTTTGATGGCAAATTTACAACTCAACTTTCAAACTGTCTGAGGGGAATTTCTAACCTGACGTGCCAGATGGTTTGTTGCTTGGAACCATCTGGGTAGCTGTCCTTGGAAACTGTTTGAAAACTTAGCAGGTGATTGGATGAACCATCTGTCTATCACTATGTTATCACGGGGGAACCTCAACCAATCAAATAAACAAGTCACTTCTAACAGAGCAGATGGGTGAATCTGCTCTTCAATATTGTATTCATCCTTTTTTTAATAAGGACTGAAGCACTTTAGGAGATTTGAAATTCAAAAAGTGAACTACACACATGAACTAACTTACTTAAGTCTGCATTTAGTGAACTGTAAATTTGCACAACCCTTGGTTGCTAAGCTGGACAAAAGAATAATGCATGCTTAGATATCATTCTCGAACGGAGTCTCATTTGCAAACATAATGCTGCTTGGCGAATGGTCCCTTTTGGTCCAATAATTCCGAGTCTTTTTAGAGTTAATCAGCACTAAAATTGTTTAGTTAGCCCAGTTTAACCTGCAGGAAATTGTGAACGCCCCTGTAATGTGTTTTACTGTCACAGAGGAAATAAATTCATGATGAGTAGGGAGAAAATCGGCTGTCACAGATGATGAGCTCAAAATGACAGTCTTAAAATGCTAATGCATATGCGGCTCTAAAGACCTCCAGAAACCTTGGGAAAACACTGCAAAAAATGAATTTGTTACACTGGCATATGAAAGGAATAAGGCTATTCAATAAATCGATCAAACTAACAAGCATTACCTGTGAGCATTTGATGCTGTCAGATTAATGAAAATTGGTGCATTTCTGAAAGGTGCTGAGGAAAATACAAAACAGTGCCACTCTTATTCATTAGTTGAGGCGCATTTCAGTTTTAGGGGACAACAAAAACGTCATGCTGTTACTCAGAACAAAAACGGAACATTTTTTTTTTTGGTCTACAACTTATTCAAAAACAAAAAACACACAAAAAAATGTTCTGTGCTTTCAATTTTTCAAAGTCTGTTTCATCTTCATACCTCCAGTCACCAGCGTATGCATGCTGTTACTTTTTCGGCCACTTTAATTAACTGTTTTTATTTAAAAAATATGAGTTATTTTAGTGTGAACGTTTGTGATCTAACTGTCAAGAAAGCTCAATGATATGTTTGATACGGATCTTTATTCATTAGCAAAGTCTGGTACTTTCAGCTGCTCTCTTATTTCCCAAGGAGTCACCACAGCAGATCAGTGCTCATGTTTGATTTGGCAAGTCAGATAGGCTTCCTGATGCAACAACCTTCCATTTATCCGGGCTTGGGACTGGCACTGGGAGTAAACTAGTTTGAGACCACCTGAGGCTGGATTTGTGTCTCGTTCCAATCTCAAACCAGGGATCTTTTCTATGTATTATTCGTTTACCTTACTGTGTCAGGTACGTAAGGCAAACCCATTGCCACTACACTACAGAGCCACTTTAAAAGCAGAATGAGAGCAAAGGTTCCCCTCCTAACTTTCTTTTAGACCAACAGTAGCTTTACAGTGTCAGCATTGGCTAGCACTTTAGCACCACACACTCGATTTCTTTGTCTTTTGTAAACACAAAGTGTGAAGTATTTCAGCTCATGGTATTCTGCAATTACAAGCATGACAGCAACCCTTTGGACCTCTCATAACTTGCTCTTATTTGCTCCTCTGTTAAAGTAATTAGAGCCAATAAAAGTGAACCATGCAAGGGCAGAGTTATAGTCTACTGAAATAACATCTGGGTCATCAGGGCTTCCAGTGCAGCCATGATATCTGGGCCCAGATTTTCGCTACTTCCAAAAAATCATTGCAGAACTATTTTTTTTTATTTAAAACTATGATTCTCTAATGCATTTTGGCCAATGACATTCTGCTTTGCCCTTCTAGATGCATATGCAACCAAAGTCTGTACCTAGTACCAGAAATCTGGACCCTTCACTGGATGTTTATATGCTAAATCTGAAGAAAATAGACTAAAGCTACAGCAAATACAGAAAAAAGATCTAAAATTAGTTGTTAGCCCATTAGCAATAAAAGTTCTTGGGTGGAACGATAGAAATTATTTTGGACACAGACTAAAAGCCAAAATAATTTGCTTGCAGTTGCAGGTAAACAAAAAAAAAAATGTAAGTAAACAGTGCTGAGGAAAACCAAGTGTCAGTCACATTCAGTGCTGCAAGCCCTACGTCGAAAGGTCATGAACCTTCAAAAAGCACGGTGCTGTGAGCAGAGATTTTGATTGGTTGAAATAACCTTCCCAGAGGTTGATTTAACAGTTGAAAGGCAGGTAGAGAACTGTGGAAAAATTCCTGCAATGGTAATGCACCTACTGATGCGTATTTTCCCAAGAGTTCCGTAAGAAATGTCTGTTAACCTAACCTTGTCGGGTATCATAAGACTGACTCCTGAAAGCCGCAAGAGGATAGACTTTTCATCTGTCAGCTACAAAGCAGTGAACTGTGTTGATCCAATCTCACATAACAGCATAACAAATCCAGCAACAGCAACCAAATCTTTCAGCTTCAGTTCAAAATAAAATCCAGGGATAACATTTGTGGTCTAAGTGGGGGAGGTAGCCTTTGTAAGCCACTCAAGGGCTTGTTCTTGTAGTCCTAACTTTAATTTGGCTTTTATTTAACTTTTTCCATATATCTACCTACAAACAATGTATATGGGTTTTTCTTTTAACAAGCTCAGTATTCCCACATGTAAAGTTTCAGTCCTATAAAGAGCTTTTTTATTAGTCCTATAACTGTAGATAGCTTTCACAGTTTCTCCCTGTTTTTCTGCTTTAACATTCCTGCCTGTAAAACACTTTGTACAATAATTCTGGAAATATCTCCAATAAAACCCCAAAATAATTTTATTGGATACAATCAGCAGGGAACTCACTAGAATCAGCTAATATAAGCATCAGGGAACATCTGTCACTCAGCTTCACATCACACTAAACAAGGAAACATTAAATAATTGTTTGAGACACGTTAGCCTTCCAAAAACATCACATGTGCATCGCAAGCATGATATTTTTTAAATCAAACTAAGGCGAAGACATTAGTATTTTTGGAACTTACTATTAGTAAGAATGACTGTTGTGTTTGCAACTTTTCAATAATGTATAATTTTATTTTCTTTTTACCTTCACACCTGAGGAACATAAACCAAGTGCCAACACTTCTGTTGTGTTGATTTGGTAAAGAGTTTATGCTGGAGCCTCTTCTTGATGTAACCCTCCTTATACCAGGAATGGTTCGGGAGCAGCACTAGGAGTACACTGGCTTGTGGCCCCCTGTGGGGCAGATAGACACGGGCAGATTGATCCAAATATCGATACCAAAGCTGATGCCGGTATCAGATCGAAACTAGGTAATAATAGGGTCGATAATTAGTTTCTACTAAGGTTATATTTTAATGGCCACTAAATCACTTTGATTTTTACTCTGCACAATAATTAGTTAACACAACAAAACACCTTTCAGATTTTTTGAGACAGGATTTTTCAAAAGAAAAAAAAATTATACACTTTAGGCTATAAATAAAACAGATGTAACATAAAAATGTTGGCTGCGCATGTATGTTTGCATGCAGGTGCATTTGTTTATTTTCAAAACAATATTTTTTGACACAATTTAGTGTTCTACATTCAGAATTTTCAAATAGACCATAATTCATTCCATAAATCGTGACACACTGCTCTCCTCTACATAGGCTGCCTTTGTAAGTATCGGTATCTGCAGTACTTCCCTGTATTCACTTTGTATTGGATCGATACCAAAATTGGCTGTGTTGCACAACAGTAGCGTCAGAGCTGAAGATTTTATTGTGAGTGAGTAGAATGGACAAAAATGATTATATCTTATTTTTTACAGCGGAGGATTTTAGATTTGGAGAGGAAGACCACAGAAGGAGGACCTGTAGAGGGTTGGTGTGACAGAAAAGCACTCTAAGGATAAATAAAGGGTGATGGAGGCAGGTGAGCTGATGTGGTAACCCCTAAAGGGAGCAGCCAAAAATCTTTCATATCCATTAGAAAGACAATGTACTGATGTTTACTGCTAATGTAAGCAATATTAAAATAATGTTTTCTTTTTTACAAGGAAAAAAAATACACTTCACCATCAGTGATTCAGCACTGAATCACATAGCTTTGAATAGCTTTGTAGACATACTCTATAATTATTGTAAAAAACAAAAACAAAACATCAAAATAATAACAATTTGCTTTGCATACAAACTAAACCAATGCCAAATTAAGACAATGTGTTTACAATCCTGAAATGTTATGACTTTTTCCTCCCAGGACGCTGTTGAAGACTCGCAGACACACACACACATACACACACACACACACACACTATGAGCATTTGTAAGTTGCGCTCAGTAGCTACATTTTAAAAAAGTTCAGTATACAGTATAAGTGAGCTGAATGTAAATTGCAGAACCAGTGTGTTAAGTGAGGAAGGGATTGAATTCCAATTGAAAGCTTAAGGCATTGGCTTAGGCTTCATTAAGAATGGCTGGCTCTTCAAAAACAACCGTTCAAATCAGCATGTAATTATTAGGCAAGTGAGAAGAATTCCTAATCCGGGAAGCTGCAGGGCTTCCAGCGCCTATGGCCAAAAAGGCTCAGCAGTCCAGCTACACACTATGGCTCACTTATACATGATCCAGCAGTCTGCATGACAGGGTGCACCCACATCCGATAGTACTCTGCAGGTGTTTGGTGAGGAAGCGCAGGAGGAAGTTAGTAAAGAAAAAAGAACAAAAAGATCTCCATAATTTTTTTATTTAGATTCTTTTTTTTGTCTGTCATATTTTGAGGCTCACAGAGTAAAGATGGCAAAGATCGTTGGTGTCAGGTAGTGACGCTAACATAAACAAGATGTGTTAAAGCTTTCAAATAAACAAATCAATAATGAATAAATAATATTTTTCCTTAAATGGGAACTCAAAAATTCCATTAGCTGACACTCAGCTCATCCTCATTAAAGAAACCATAAATAAAACACATTCATTAAGGCCCCTCCTTGCTGAACTTGGCAGTGCACCGACATTGGCATCATCATTATATTTAAAAATATTACATCGTATTATGTACACTATATACTGCAGTAAATGTATTAGACAGCGTAACTAAACTATATACAGTATGAAAGTTATTATACAATTTTCCAGTTTATCGTGCGAAGCTAAAATTACCATGAATGGCTCCTTGCCAGGCTGCCAAGCACAGCCTAGTGAAGGAGGTGTTTGTCAAAGCAGAGATCTACAGTCAGTCCATGTTCACTCAGATGTCAAATACTCTATGTTTAAAGCTCAAACTGGCATCCGCTCTCCACCTCCCTAACCTCGGGCTCGCTGCATTATTCATAAAACTTCCAAATACGAGTGAATGGGAGAGAGATTTTCTCTTTTCCTGTTTTGTTTAGTAACCAGCAGCAGTAGTTTTTCCTGCTTGTATTGCATAATGCTGAATGTTTGGATTTCTATTCAAACTGAGAGGTGCAAGGGTATAACAAATAGCACAAAACATCCCCACCAAAATCTGCATACACCCGACATAAAAATTAGGCACTTATTGCAGGATTTGCTTCCACGGAGGAGCCTCTCCTGTCGTACCGTAGTACTGTTTACTGAGAAAAAGGAGCACTTATTTCCTTTTCTTTCTGACATCCAGGTAAAAGATATAAGTGCACTAGTAACAATTACTGTGGTAGTATTACATCCCATTTAGGTATTTTTATTCTTATCAGTGCCACCACAGTATGATTAGTCCCATCTGATTGGCGCTGTAACATCCAGCCAGAGTCACAAAGGAGCTACTCTATCCTGTACCTCAGAGAAATAAAGCAGCTTTGAATTAGATTTTTTTTTTCACTGTTCACTTCAGCTTTTATGGTCTATGGTGTGATTATTAAAATCTACTCAAGGGATTATTTTTTAAAGCTATCCACATTTTAACTTTAGTGCCTAAAACCTACTTACTAGTGGGCGTTCAGGGCACCAACAGAAAAACCTGTTACATGTTGCAAACATTTATCAAAATGTTTGTTGGATGAAAAATTTAAATCTTAATAAGTAATATCATAAATAATATATTAGAGTTTATAAGAGTGATAAATATGCAAATCACCAAAGTGGAATTATCAACACTTTCACTTGCATGATACAGCCAGTACTTTTTTTTTTGCTTAGTTTTATTTCTGCTATTTAATAAATTATGTATTTAATCTTATAATCTTACAGAAAGGCAAAAATAGCAAATAAAACTGTATTTACTGTGCTTTCATGTAACAACTTTGTATTTTCAGTCAAGGTTAAGAATGAGACAATGCAATTTAAATTCATAGAGTGATGCTGTTGTGCATAAACCATTTCTTGTATCTCTCCTCTCTCAGTTTACATGCAAACCTGTCACTACTCTCCCTCTACAGCTGCAAAGACAGCTCCACTCACTCTCCTCGTCGAGTTCTCACAGATGCCAACTTATTTAGCAGCTTTTTGGATCCTTTGACCACATTTTGGCCAAACTTTGGCTACATTCCGCAAAAATGTCATTATTGCTGCTTCTGCTGCTAAACCCAGACTGCTTAAATCAAATTTAGAATGATTAATTTACTTTATGAAACTAAAAAATTCAGTCGCGTCCCGTTGTTTGTTTGCATTGGCCCCTGCTCCATCAGCCCAACCTGCTGGCTCAGTGTGCAGGTAATAAATGTCAGGGGTTTTATCTCCCCATAGATTCAGTTAAAGTAGAGGATTAACTGCATACTGTATCCAGGATAAAAAAGCCAGTTACTTCAACTGAAGTGCCTCACAAACTCCTGCATCCAGGTTTTGCTCTGATTTCCTTCTGATTCGAGGTTTCTTAGACTCGAGTTATTCCCAAGTAACAACACTGTGGAAATTGGATGCAAATCATACCATTTCTCTCCAATATCTATATGCAGAGGAGGATCGTGATTGCACGACCTTGAAGAAAAACAATTTGAAACATTTCAAAACACAAGCTCTCAAGATAATGAATATGACATCCTTGAAAGGTGCAGAGTCACCGATCTGAAGGCGTTTGGCTAAATAGAGTAGCTGCTTTCACAGCTGAACATGGAAAACATTGAAGTAGGTAAGTATTTGTCTAGTTTGTACAAAAGTCTCAAAACCAATCAGAAGGTAATGATTAAATTAAAATGCTTTCATGATGCATTCCTCTCATGAGATGGTAGTTACTTTTCTTAGAACCTCTTTAAGGCGGCCTCAAACTCGCCAACGCAAGCTCTCTGGATGTGTCCCCATCCAGGTTATTATATCTGCTTCTGCAACTTAGTCACATCTTCAGCTGATTCTGGAACCACCCAAACCAACTACATTTGAAGACCACAAAAAAAAAGCAGCATAAAAAAATGAAAGCTAAGCTGGTGATGGTGACGATGTTGTTTTTCCTCTTTCATTTACCAAAACCTCTCAGACTAGGTGGTAGTAGATTAAAAGGAGATATTATCAGGGCTCAGTCAATATTGCTTTTGTGTGTGTGTGTGAGAGAGAGAGAGAGAGAGAGAGAGAGAGAGAGAGGCTGATGTACTCTATTACTGGTCAGAGATCCCAACGCAATCCTAGATAGAGCAGCCCTGACACAACAGAAGGGCATCCTGAATGTGGCCGGTGTTTTATGTGGACAACACAGATTTGGTCATATGAAATAGAGATGCCCAGTGCTGTTGTTACAAAAACATTTTTGATCAAAACTGACAGTAAGTTCCACATGACTAATGGCTCCTTTATGATAAAGACATTGCATTATTTGCAGTAGAAATGTTGTTTTTGAGTTATCTGAGTGCCAGGTGAATAGAAAGGGAAAAAAAAACTTCAAATAAATCATTTCTTTCCTATACTACACTCAGCTGATTTCAGTTTGTGTGCGTGGAAGAGTTACAATGCCGTCATCTGCACTGACGGCATTGTAACTCTATGCTAGCCAAAATCTCAGCGTGATGATAAACCAACAATGAGAAGTCAGGATTGATGCCTCCACTTCTAGCGGTCCATGTTTCTACAGTAGAATCACCGTGGTGATCACCTTGAAGTGTCTTTGGGCTGAATATCAACTTTGTTTTGTGTTCCCATGGAATTACTAAAAAAAAAAAAAATAATGATGATGATGATAATGTGTGTCCTCATTACGATAGCAATTTATGTTGGTGTGTGGGACTTTAAGGGTTCTCCTGACTGAAGTTTGGTTTATTTACAGCATTCTGCAATGTGATTGCCTTTGTCCCTAACCATCGGGAACCTTCACATTAACTTTTATCGAGTGGAAAAGAGTTAGCGTTCATCCTCCTGCTTCACTGTGTTTATGTTATGTTAACATAGCTGTGTTGCTAGCAGCCACGTAGCACATCATTGTATACCAGCTAGCCCAACTTCAGTAACCCTACAAAAGTAACTGCTGTTCAGTTTTCTATCTGGTATGTTGGAAGTGATAGCAGAGCTGTACATTTTAATTACTTTAAAATCTCTCAGTCAGAACATGGTATATCATGTTTAGGTGGAAACTAGTGAGCTAACTTCTTGCTAATTTCTAACTCTGTTAAATTTAATACATTCTCTTTTCATTGATGCCTGGATGTTAAATGTAATTGTTACGCTGCTTTATCAGGTGTATTAAAGATGAAAGAATTTATTAAAGATCTTTATTAAAGATGACAGTTCTTTAACTTTCGGTGATGCTGCAGTGTTTGATTGACTTTGGGACCCGAAGCGGACAGAGTTTTGGACCCGGATTACTATAGGGGTGTCCAAATTCATGGACTGCATCCTCATGAGGCTGCATTTGTAGACTGATTATGTCACAGCTACGCGATGTAGGCTGTCCAAATTCGTAGACTTCTCAGGATGCAGCTGACAAATGCGTCCTCATTTTCCCAAATTTTGAGCATGGGTCAGGTGTATCCTTCGTGGCCCACCATATCCCACAATTCATAGTGCGGCCCAGCCAGTTCCAGTTTCCAACAATGGCGGCAGCCACTTAGTTTTAATATTACTTTTTCTGGGTCACAAAAATTTTTAGGATGTTTTCTGATGAGAATGTGTAAACTTTAAATATCTGCTCGGTTTATCAAGACATCGCATATTTGCAAATGTGCTCTGACGTTATCGGAAATGCCTGTCACCCACCCGCTTGATAGCTAGCCGGCTGACTAGAGCCGGCGAGAACACCGGACTCCCAGCACATTGTTTTCAACCCCTGCGGTCCTTCGCTACTCAGGTTAAACATTAACTTAAAAATGTTATTGTTTGGCCCTTTTCAGTGTTTTATTTATTCCTGAGTAAATCGGCTAGGCTGAGATTACGGCTGAATAAACATCTAATAGAAAACTGATTAAACAGAAGTGTGAGATGAAGAAGAATTTACTCCAGTGTGCTGTTATATGATAGCAAGAAGCAGACAGCTACGTGCACACATACACAGCGTTTTGGGTCACTGAAAAGGGAGATTTTTAAGAACCCCTGCCAGGGTAGAGATTTTCGAAAACTCAGTTTTTAGCGTTTACATGTGGACGGAGATATTTTTCCAAAACTGCACGTGTGGAAACAAAACGAAAAATCTCAGTTTTCAGAAATACCCGTGTACATGTGGACGTAGCCTGAGACAGCTGGTGATGCAAATCTGAGGGCTAGGCTGTCCAATTTCACAGCGGCTCACTTCCTGCCTACCCAACCTGATGAGTACCCAGCCCACATAGACCGCGAAGGCCGGGTCCTCAGGAGGATGCAGCCGATGAATTTGGACACCCCCTATCAGTCCGCAGGGCTCCTGACTACGGTAGCCATAATGGTCAAACAATCCATCAGGCGGTGCGGCTTCGTAGCTTGCCAAAGTCATACTAAAACACTTTTTGACAGATTTTTGAGCATCGTGTACCACATATAATCAGTTCAAGGTCAGTAAGCACAACCAGAATTCATACATAAGGCGCACCGGATTATAAGACACACTGACGATTTTTGAGAAAAAGTTAAGGATTTTAAGTGTGCCTTATAGTGCAGAAAATATGGTAAGCAACATGCTGCATTACTTTTAAGAAAATTAACAAACACAGAACAATAAAACCAATACCACCAGGATCAGTTGTGTTACCATTACAATGGCCAGTGTATATTAAAAAAAAACCAAAAAAACCCTGCTAAATATTGCAACTGCACTCTTCTAGAAGCACAAGCACACGTGGCTGCACACACAAATGTCAGTTTGTGAGCTATAACACATTCAGGGCACTTCTGAAATGCCCTTCCTTGTTTTTGAGGACAGATGTGTATTCCTCTTGTACTAAGTCCTGTTACTGGAAATCTATCTGGTGTGACCCAACTGGGTTTATCGGCTTATGCATCAAATAGGAATCAAAGTCGCAATACAGAAAAGGTGAATGTCATGAAAAGTTGTAAATGAATTTAATGAAGACAATGCGTTTATGGCATTTATCATTTAAATTAAAAAAGGGTACCATTAACTGCAGCAGTTCTTTCCATCCTCTCAGCATTGATTTTATGACAAAGGGGACACATTGCTTTGAGTAATTTCACTCAAGGATTTAGTGCATGTTACACTGTAGCTCAAATAAATGTTATTTAATCAATAGGGAAATATAGTGCCACAATAAAAATCTTGAGGTCCTCACATATATGGAGCCCTAAATCATTTTTTCTATTTGTAGTGTTCATCAGTGTTATCTGCCAGTAGAAATGCAGTGTTTTCAAGTGTGTGATTCAAGTTTGAGTGAATCTGCTGAAGGCTCTGGCTGTTTTCATGGGCGTTTTTTCTATCTAACTTTTAGCAGTTTTCTTCTGCATTGAGCTATTTGTTTAATTGGTTCATTGTGAAACATCTGAGTGATGTAAATGTTGACTTTGGGCTAAAAGGATAGACCAAGTCTTACAAGAAAAGTCCAAATAAGAAATAATGCCAGAAAATAAGTGTGTAAAATAGCTGGAGTCTGACTTCATAGCAGGACATTAATTAATGGTCAGCTTTGAGTATAAAAAAAAAGATTTCAACCTGACAGTCCCTTAGCTCACAGTTTGAAGCTGTGCTTTGATTTGCTGCAGCCCAGGTCCACTGCTGTCTAGGCTTGCCAAGTCTGCTGCCTTCCCTGAAGATTTGGTCAATACAATCGGTTTGATACTTTCCACATGAAAACATGCACACTCTCTAAGGATGGTGGTATTCTTAGAGATTTGAATTATTGGGCTTACTGAAACACAGCACCCTGGGACACAGTTGCCACAAGCATTTGCATTATTTCTCATCACGCCACAGCAGGAAGACAACATACACTCTACGTATCGCTGTTCCCACAATGTGAGCGCATTCCCTATGAGAAACACTGCCTGCTGGCAGCAATCTTGCTTGTTATTATCCCTCTCCAACCTGAAGATCGGCAGGACCAGCTGAAACCAAGTCACCTGATTATGCATTATTTTCACTGCACTGTTTTTCTACCGACAGGAGCCGTGCAGTCCAGTAGCAAATGCAAAGCGTCCCTATATTAAGACAGGCGAGGGGTTATCCTTGCATAGTCTGTGTACCTTTGTAGCCTGCCATCCTTTCTAGACTGCTATTTCAAGCAAAGTTAGAAGATGATGCCTTCTTCCTCAGTATTTGTCAACCTGAATATGCTGAGCAAACAGAGGTGAGAATGGCCAAAGATAAAACAAGTATGGTTTTTGAGTTTTATAGCCGGGGCGGGATGGTGCAGAAGATTTTGTAACTTCCACATCAATAAAACCTTCTTGAGATATTTCATTTGAAATTCTCAAATATTTAAAAAGCAAAACAGCAAATCCAGAGAGACGGTGAGCGAGCCAGAATGCACAGCAGGTGTTCTTCTGCTTAGACTGAGGGAAGTGAGCAGCCATTTCAAATATTCAGTGTCGTTTTGTATTGACAAATCTGTACTTTTGAATTTGAGACAATATAGACAACAGCACTTCTTCCTCCTTTTGACGTTACAAGTGTGAATGTAAATAGAAAATATCTCTGACACATTATCTTAAAACTTCCAGTTTTTTTTTTTATTCAATTCAATTTTATTTATATTGACACCTACAGCTGTCTCAGTGCACTTTATATTGTAAGGTAAAGACAACACAATAGTAAAGAGAAACTGAGAAAACCCCAGCAATAAGATAATCCCCCTATGAACAAGTACTTGGCAATAGCAGGAAGGAAAAACTCCCCTTTAACAGGAAGAGATCTTTTTCTGTTTTTCTGTTCTTTTTGTTACAACACAGTTGATGTGATGGCGTTGGTTTGTTTGTCAGTCTTGCATCACACATGTTGCTGGTGAAGAGCTGCACATCTCATAGGTGAGCACTCAATCTGCAGCACCAGCACCGATGTAGTGAGTTTGCTGTTTATTTTTATTCATTCAGTCTGACACTGACTTGACACCCATTTTATGAGAAGTATCATGATTTTATTTTAACTAATCAGACACTGTTAGGGCACTGCTAATGTGCTAAATCTAGTCATCACTAAAAGCCTGCAGGTAGTTAGCAAAGGTTAACTGAATTTACAAAGAATGTTTTCAGCTGTAACAGCCAAGAAAATATTTGTTTATAAAAAAAAAAAATCAAAAGCAGTATAATAATTGAGCTGACTGGCCATTTACACCACATTTACACCACAAGCATCACAATTTCCAATTATATTTGGATATGCTACAACCCAGTAAGGCAAATACTTCATGATTCAACAGACACAGCACTAGAAACAGACAAGAAAAGCCACAAACTCGCTAATACAGAACACCAATACTTTCACCACATGGTCAGATCAAGGTCATATTCATATTTTCTAAGGAGGTACATATTAGTGTTTTTCCTTAAAAAAGGGATTAAGTGTATATATTAGAGAGAAAACAAAACAGAAATAGCAAAAATTATTGAAAAGCCATTTGCCAGTTCATTTTTCTTGTTGTTGTTGTTGTTGTTGTTGTTGTTGTTGCAGTTGATAATGGGGGGGTTTTCAAAAGCCAACATGGAAAACTGCAAATAAATATGCCTGAAGATATGAAAAAAACTCCACTATATGCTGATATTG
>VUQR01026090.1:7331-21167 GCA_015108515.1 Hemichromis elongatus | reverse complement strand
CACCTTTGCGCGTCCAGTACCGCGCATGCGTGAAATGTTAGACGAGCCGACCTGCCTGTTGTTTATTTACTTTCCGGCTCTTTAAAACGAGCGTCGAAATGGCGAGACAAAGCACCGAATGTGTCAAATGGAATGATAATGAGGTGGAGCTGTTGCTCCGAGTCACAAATGAGTACATATTAATCTTCAACACGGCCACTAAAAACTTATTGTAAACTAACTGAAACTGAGCAAACAAAACAACAAAACAACTGCGGTACGATGCCGTCTGACCATCTTGGTTAAAGTGGTCACATGACTGCATCATATGACTAACATACGTCACCGTTTTAATAAAAGCTCCGTTTTGGCCGTCCACACTACGCGAAAACGCTGCGTTTTTAAATTGATGCGTTTTGGAGACCGTTTCCAAAAACGCTCCGTTTTCCCTCCGTCTCAGTGTGGACGGGAGGGCGAAACGGAGAAAAAAAGATGCGTTTTCAAACGAAAACGCATTAGTGTGGACGTATATATATATATAACTGCTTCCTCACATCTGCTTCATGAATATGAAAGGGTTGTAGTGGGAGAAGGAGGTGTGAAATCCTCCTTGGTGTGGGGTGTGGAGGGAGGTGTTGTAGGTGAAGTATTTGATGGTGGTGTATGCTCTATGGAGGGGGGAGAGGTGGGGGAATGAGTGTCCAAAGTGTCTCTATTGTTGGGGCCGTTGGAGGTGTCTAAATCTAATCTAATCTAATCTAAGTCTAAGCTGCTGGCAAATTTATCTTGATGATGTCTAATCTTATCATAATAAGATTTTAATAAGCAAGGCCCTAAATATGGCCTTGAAAAATGCTTCAGTCCCTAGTCATTACTCAGAGTGATTTTTAGGGATATCCCCTCTTCCATTTATTCTGCTCACCATAAATACTAACATCAGCACTTACATAATAGTCCTTTGAATTAAGAAATGACTTGAGCTTGTAACAGTCTATAGCTGGTCTGTCTGTATCCTCCACAGGACTTTTTTAAAGACTTTTTTTTTTAACTAAAGTGATTGACAGATAAAAACCTGATTTATTGACTCTCCAGATTACAAATGACCAATAATAATAATAATAATAATATTAATAATAATAAATTTTATTTATGAAGCACCTTTCAAGACACCCAAGGACACTTTACAATAGAAAAAACACATAATAAAACATTAATAAAATAAAATAAAAGCACAAGATAAAATTAACAAACAGTGGATTCACAGTAAATATGCAGATTTATACAGATGGGTTTTGAGTTGGGATTTAAACTGGGGGAGAGAACCAAGGTTTCTAATATCGGGGGAGTTCCACAGCCTGGGAGCAGAGCAGCTAAATGCTCTACTTCCCATAGTGGTGAGGCGGAAGGAAGGAATCAGGTCTGCAGGAGAGATATAACTGGGTGTCATCAGCGAAACAGTGAAATTGAAGATCATATTTGTGGAAAATGGTACCAAGAGGGAGGATGTATATTATGAAGAGAAGACATGAATGAAAACCAGATTGAACTTTCTCATAGATATTATTATTAACCAGGTGTAAATGAAGTTGAGCTGCAACCACTTTTTTGAGAATTTTAGAAATGAAGGGTAGATTAGTAATCAGACAGAGGTTGTTAAAGTTGTTAGGATCTAGAGAAGGTTTTTTTGGTATAGGAGTGACAAAGCAGTCTTGAATAAGGAGGGAATGATACCGGTGGTGAGAGAAGAGTGAATGATAGCAGAGATGAGTGGGAGTAAGGGAGAGAGGCAGGATTTCACAAGCCCTGTGGGCATGGGGTCAGAGTTGTTCACCACAGAAACTTCCTTATAGACCAGCAACATTTTGAAAACCTAGTTTCTCCACTTGCATTTCTACCAGGTACTTAAGAAAGGTCCAGGATAACTGTTTTAGCCCACAAAATGATCTGGAGTGGAGGATAATAGGGCGGTGTGTGCACTGGTGAATGTAGCTGATTTTACAATAATCAAGGGTGACCAATCCAAAGAGATTTTACAAAGTTTTCCTTGTCGGCACAGTTGATACACTGTACATTCAGTCGGAGGCACAATATCAGAACTAAGTTCTTGTTTTTTTGTTTTTTTTTTCTGGTCCCAGTGCAGCCCTACCCAATAAATATAAGATCAAGTCTTTAGTGTGAAAACCTGACTGTTTTGTGACTCACTGGCCCGCCCTTTTGCTTGAAGGCTTTTTTGCGTATTGCATTAAAACAAGAGGTTTTCCTGTCCATAAGGTTAGTAACCAGTAAACCAGCCCAGCAGGCTAGGGTTGGCTAAGTTTGTCATGGCATAACAAGTGTCACCACAGTGGTGTTACATCACTCTTCTTTCTGTAAAGCTTTACTTCTCTACTTGTTCTGCCAGTGGTTCTCAAAGTGTGTGGCGCACCCCACTGGTGGGGCACAGAGTCCTGACAGGTGGGGCGCAAGTTACCTGGCAGAAAAGTCATGTGGAACTAATGTTTAATATCGGAATCACTTTTGTGGCAGAATAAAGAAATTTGCGGCAGTTACGTTAATAATATGCACATCTGCTGAAAAGCAGCAGCCATAAGTCGACAGCCACAAGGGGTCGACCCCTAAGGTGCATCCGCCACCCCTGCAGCCGCGCCGCAGACCACATCCCACCACAGCTCTGCGGTCAAAAACAGGCTCACTGCAGCCACTAAGAGTAAATAGTATTAAACTGTCAACAAATTAAATTTTTTTCATCTCTGTTCACAAGTTTCTGGATTTATTTTTATTTTTATAACACTAAGACAGAACTTTATTTTTACATGTCTAACAATGTTCACATTCTGTTTAGTTTGTTGCTTTTGTGAAGAAGTGGTGCACACCAATGAAGCATACCTGTCAATGTTGGTCATTGACATGTAATGTACAACTGTCTTCAGGTTACTGATGCTGCACTTTTAACAAACAATGAAGCCCAGTAAGACCAGAATAGCAATAAAAATTCATAACAAATAAAAATAATATAGTACATCAGCTTCTTGGCTGGCAATTAACAGTATGCCACCAGACTTGTAGCTCTGAACGTTCTGAAAATCTCAGAAATCCCTAGTGATCTAATCTACACCAGCTAATGTTTTTGATGCTAGTTAAAAAAAAAACAAATGAAAAAAACTAAGCAGCTACTTTCATAGCAGTCATAGCAATATCCCTAAATTATCAGAACAATTTGCACTTTTGCTATATTTCAGTTAAAGTATGTTTTAAATCCACATCACTGGGGCCATGAAATACCCCTTCATCATCTTCATCAAGTTTTATTTATTAATGACAAAGAACATGGTTGAAGCACACAATTTCTCACAAAGAGAGAGTGAAAAGTGCTTTTTTTGACATTCTATGAAATGACTCTGGAGGCCCCGGATGTCCACGATGCCCTAAGAGTGCTAAAGACCTGAGACCACACATCCCAATGACACCTGTGTGTCCACCCCAGCAGGGGGAGAGGGAGGCCCTGACGGAGCTCCCGCAGCCAAGAGCAGAAGTGCCAGGGGACCAGAGGCAGCAGACATAGGCTGGCAACCACAGCACACCACCGAGAACTGCCCAACAGCCAGCAGAGCAGCAGAACTTTCTGTAACTAGTTTTCACAATCACCCTGTTTGGGATGAAAAGAAATGCAGTGTTATTATAGAATAAAATAAAGGGAAATAATGAGAAAAAGCATACCAAATAAAAATATCCATTTTGGGAAGATGCTGGCAAATTTGCAGATATCAAAACCATCTTCTACCTATTGAGAATGATCAATATGAAGATGATGAAGGTGACAGAAGAGGGAGTGCAAACGTTGCATTAGTCAGCAGAAGCTAACAGTGTTTCTTTCTTTTTTCTTTTTTGCCATTGTCCCAAAAGAAATAATGATGATTAGGATATCCTGGAGTTCAGGAACTCATAACGTAAAGTTGAACAAGTTAAACAAGTTCTCATAACTTTTCCCTACTTTATTTTCAGTAGCTTCCTCTGACAACCAAATTAGCTTGCTTGCCTACAAGTTATAGAACCACTGAACTTTTTTGTAGATTATACTGTTCTCTATGTCTCAATTATCAACTCACCTCAGTCTTTTTCATTTAGCATTCTTTAATTAAAGACCTGTTTGTTTGTAAGTGTCAAAACAGACACAGAATTGTTATAAACAAATTCAGTCAGTTTGTGGAGGTCATAGCAGCTAGCAGGATTTCATTCCTTGCTGAGATTAACTGCAGTATGATATAGCATTTTGTGACACCTTTTAAAAAATGTTTTTTGTGTTCCTTGATCCCTTCATCTTTATGTAATTTAACTGGATTTAGGGAGTGGCACAGTTGATCACTGTATATAATCAGGCATGGCGTGTGATCGAGTTTGAAAGTTGGTTTTGTATTTTCTTTGTTCAGGTGTTTTTTTCAGTCCCAGTCCAGCCCTGTCCAAAAAAAATGAGATCACAGTTATTAGTCTGTAAAGATGATTGTTTTGTGAGTGAGTGATCTGGACCTCCTCCTTCCTTCAAAGTTCTTTTGCAGTATTGCATTAAAAACAAGAAGTTTTCATTTCCAGGGTGTTAAAACCAGTAAAGCAGGCCAGTACGTGTGTTACAGGTGTGGAGTCATTAAGGGAATGAAAACCAATAGTCTTTTTCTTTCCTAGACTAGGCTTGGCAGTGTCTAGCATGTCATGGCATAATGAGCAAAGTGTCACTATGCTGGTGTTACCTCACTCTTCTTCCTGTTAGCTGGTGGATCTCTGTCAGCTGAGACTTACATACAGAATCTATCGCTGAACACATAGAACTATACATTAATACATTTACATGTGTAATGAAAAGAGGATGGAAATTTGAAAAATGTGCTAGTAACTCCTTTAGTACATTATCAAGAAAGTCTTGATGATGATGGAGAGGAGACGGCAGCTCTTATCATGCCCGTAATTGGCTACCTATAGCTCATTATAGGGTGGTAAAATCCTCTAATTGGAAAGCTGGTGGCTCAATCGCTGGCTGCTCTAGTGTGGATGCCAAATATCAATGGGCAAGATACTCAACCAAAGTTGTCTCGCATGCATCCATCAGAGTGTAAATGTATGAATGCTAGATAGAAAACACTTAAGCATAGAAAAACGTGTTCACATGAATGGGTATGAGGTATGTTGTATAAAATGCTTGGAGGGTTCAGGTGGAGTAAAAAAATGTCAAAAAGAACCAGTCAATTTACTAAGTTGACCAGGTGCAGGTGTAATAGGTTTAACCAGTCATTTCATTCATATTTGAATCCCTCTGTAGATTGATAGTTAACCATGTCACACACTCAAGGCTTGTGTTTCTGAGCTCGTGAACAACTGTTTTTTGGGAGTTTCAAAAATATATTTTTCTTTAGACATGTGGTCCTCATAGGACAACCACTAAAAATAGAATATGATACTTTTTTTTATTAAACAGAATATAAAGTTTTTAAATGAGCTCAACCTTAAATATATGCAGCAATACTATTAATCCATTTAACACTGATCGCGAGCATTTTTCCGCAGAAAATTTATTCTTACTTTTGATACTTTATCCATAGCAGAACATTTTAATACTGTTTCATTGCTAGTTTTCTTAAAGTAAGTGTTTTAAAAATTCCTTCACCACGTGTCATTTCAGCAGACTTAATTAATAGTCTTCTGAAATGTAAACTGTTTGAATTTCCCTGTACTGTGACAATAAAGTAATCTTTGATAATAGACAATAAATAACTTTTGGTAGTATAGAAGAAATGTATTTCCTCTTAACAGGAAGGAGTGTAGAAAAGTAAAGACGTTCATGTATAGTGCACACAGGCATCACAAATGATTTGTTTGAATCTGAGTCAATTTATTTTGTTAAATCATTTAATAGTGGAGGAAATACAAGTAGCACATGCTACTTCAAAGCACATTGTGTATGGTCTATCTTTTGTGCTGCACAATAACATTTAATATTTACTATCTAATACTATTTACTGTTATCGAGTCTATTATAAGGAAGTTGTATGTATTATGTTGCTTTTTCTTGTTTGTTTTCTCTTCTGTTTTTTTCTCTCTCAAGAGGTGATCCAGGGATTTTTTTCTCTCTCTCCTCCTCCTTTTCTTACTATCTCTTCTCCCTTCTGTTTATATTTCCTCTCCTTCTCTTTCTTTCTCCCTGTCCTATCTCCAGTCATGTCTGTCCCGTCTGTAACAACTGGAAATAAAATAAAACAAATACATAATTATAATAAAGGTCAATCAAACGGATCAATATGGTGAGCCCATGATGATCCATTTGGTAAAGTAAAACCACTAGGCATCTTTTTTGGCCTTCAGACAACAATCCTGATGGTTAAAGAGCCAAACGGGACAGGCAGAAAAAAAAATAAATAAGTGGAGGAAATATGTTTGTGTGTGTGTGTGTGTGTGTGTGTGTGTGTGTGTGAGTCACTTATAGCTAAGCTGTTCCTTTTGCAGTGTTTATTGTGTGCTGTATTATGATTATGACAGTCAACTCTGTGTCCCTGATAAGTGTTTACAATGTTTTGAGAGTTTCTGCTGTTGTTGTGAACAAGGGAGATGTAAAAAGTAGATATTAAATCGGTAGTAGGTACTGACTGATTGATTGCTTAAATGATATTGATAGTAGTAGTAAATTGGTGAGAACAGGAAAAAAGATTCCTCCTGTATGCATATATTTCTTATGTCAGGTGGCGCCACCTGCTGGTCAGGAGCAGTATGCACCTCTGCGACTGTGTTCACAGTAATACGGTATTTTGCTGCGGGTCACTTGCCGTATCTTGGGGGAGGTTGCTGTGTGTTCGGTCATGTTAGCGAGGAACGGAAAACGACAGCAAGTAAGCGTAAGTGTTATTTATTTGCTGTGTTTTCTCTCATTTTGTCTGAATCGAGGCCCTCCTCATTGTCGGATAGTTCACGCGGTGTAACGGTGATCTTTGATCCGGATCGCTGAGACGGAGCGACAGATTTCAATCTGCCACATTAAACGCAAACATCCTGCGTTGGATGTTTTTACTTTGACTGATCCATGGTATTATCCACAGGTTAGAGAGAGTGTTTTTTAAACACATACCGTGTTTCTTGCCGTATGTTGTCGTCTGTGATACCATTCGTTTTTTAAAAACAAATAAAGCTACCACGACGAAAAGCGCAATAACATTTCTTGAGTTTCTTTTTACTTTTTTTGTGATGCGGCTGGCGTCCTACGCTTTATTGGCACACGTGCGGAGTTTGTAAATACTGTATTGTATATATTATATGGTATATATTATATATTTCGTATGTAGGGCTGCTACTACAGTTAGGCCGTAGAAGGTTTGAAAGGTTTAAACCGTGATATAGTTTATTATCTAAAAATAGCGACATAAATCTTCCATGTGGAACTGTGGGCCACATAGTATTCACGTTAACGTCGTTAAGTGTTTCTCCAACGTTTACTCAGGCTACCATTACGTCACGGGGTTATCTCTTATAACAAAACCAGGAAAAAGACAACATGTAGATACGTGGAGTATTTCTAGAATTATAATTTACTAAAATCAGCTGTAATGGCTCAGTGTGGGGAAAAGTAACTCACAATAATTTCTGTTGAGAGCTCCAGTAGATGTTCTTAGTGTACAGGCTACGATCAGCTGACCAGCTGCTGTTTGGTGGATGTACACACTTAAATTCAACCGGATGTCAGCATATATTTTATAAGTTGTCCTGGCTGATTTCCCTCCTCAGCACTGACAGGACACTGCTTGTACTAACATTTTACTAGAGAGCCACTGCACCAGTCACACACTGTTCTTTACTTCAAATCCATCACAACCTAACCTGTTTATCCAACACTCACCTGCAGAGCAACCTTTAACCCAGATAATTTATCTCTAAAAATCAAGATCAATCAAGAACCTAACCTGTTTATCCAACACTCACCTGCAGAGCAACCTTTAACCCAGATAATTTATCTCTAAAAATCAAGATCGTGTGATTTTATACACTTAGTGAAATCCACCCAAAACCTAATTTGCCCTTTATTACTGAAAGTCACCCTATCACATGCCAGTAGGGAAGCACCAATGCCTCCAAAGACGTCAAACACAATGCTGAAGCTACCTTGGGACCCATGACATTCAGACAAATGCAACATATTGAATGTCATGTAAATACTTTTGCTTGGATGAAACTCAGAAATAGTGTCCTATGGTTTAATAACACAGTCTGCCTCAGTTTGTTATGCAGCATGTTTCACAACATGAAAAAACATAATACCACATGTACAGACCCCATCTGATTTAAAAGCCAACTAGTACAAACCAGAAAACGAGAATTTTTGCCTTCAAAGGGAAAAGTTGTGCATTACCACTGCATGTGTTACAAAAGGTATAATTTTAACTTTGAATGTTAATGTGCTCTATTTCCAGTTTGTGTCAAGCTTTCCACAGTTTCACTACCACTAGCAGGTAGTTTTCAAATGTAGGGTCTAAAGGATATCTGAAAACTATAACTGAGAAACACCTTGTCTCTCTACAGACATCAGTGGAGAAACAGACAACATGGACTGAGCTGAAACTCTTACCACTCTGTTTACAAGAAGAAGAGCCAGTAGCTGACTCATTTGCCACAAGGCTATCAGATCACAGCCATTCTTTCAGCCACGGTCATTATGTTTCACTGCTGTGGTAAGTTCTAGGGGACTGCTGTATCATATTGGGACACTGTTGACCTAAATCCTTTTGACTTTTTTGTTATCACATGATTTTACTTGGAAAAATTCCTCAATGCCTCGATGGAAAGTGTTCTTGAGCCAGTACCTGCGATGGTCCAGCACAGTCACTCAAGCCCTTGCTGTGTCCATCATCACATTTTGTGTGATATTTCCTCTGTGCTGCCATCGTCTGCTGTACTCTTACTACTTCATTAAGTCCATGTACCTCGATTCTATGAGTGAAGCGGTGCTGCGGGAAAGCCTAGATCGAGGTCAGGAGGCTCTGCGCTTCTGGCAGAGCTCTTCAACTACAGCATCATCCAGATTCAACAACTTCACTCAACATCCTGAACTGCTGGTCACTGTGGTAACAGCCAGGCGGAACGAGGCACGGGACTACCACTACCTGCTCCAGGTAATGCTGCAGCTGAGTAGCATTGTGGGAAGCTGTGGGAAGCAGAAGTGTGCAGAGGTGCTGATCTGTGATGTGGAGAGTGGCCCCCAGGAAAACCAGGATGCAAAGCTGCTGGAGAGCCACTTCATGGTGGTCCGGCGTTCACCTCAGGAGCAGCAGAGCTTACAGGAACAAATTAATACCTTTGAAAAGGAGAAGAGGGATTATGTCTTTTGTCTCCGCAGGGGCTGGGAGCTGGTGAAGCCTCAAAATATGGTTGTTCTCGAAGACGATGCTTTGCCAAGAAATGACTTTTTCATTGTTATAAAGGACTTGTTGTCACGTCGGTTTGCTCTTCACACGCTTTACATCAAGTTATATCATCCTGAAAGGCTACAACGCTACTGGAACCCTGAGCCATACCGCATTCTAGAGTGGGTGGGGCTCGGATTGGTTGGGGCAACGGCCCTCCTCCTCAGCTTCCCTTACTGGAACCCTTGTTCTTTCACGTTCACCCTGTCAGCTACCCATCTCCTCTTTTTCACTCTATACTTTATGACTGCTGTAGAGCTGCTGGGGCGGCATTACCTTCTAGAAGTCCGGAGAATTTCCCCACAGCTGTATGCTGTCTCACCAGCTACTGAGTGCTGCACCCCAGCCATGCTGTTCCCTGGCAATGCCTCATTCAGGGTGGCTGAGTATCTAGACAGTTCATTCTGCTACAAAGGACATGCTAAAGACATTGTTCTTTATCAAATGGCCAGGACAGTCCCCGGGCAGAGGTCTCACAGTGTAGAACCCAACCTCATTACTCACATTGGAGCTTATTCCTCAGTCAGAGCTAACCCATTCAGGCCCAAGCTCCTCTGACAGAAGCAGCAGAAGAACTTCCAACTTTAAGGTTCACTTTAATCAGGTTTTTCCTTACAGGGTTTTGCTTTTTTTTTTTTTTTTACCATCTTCTAGACTCTATAGAAATCTTAACAATTTACTCAGAGAATGTTGGTTTGGCGATTTGCATTGAAAACTATCAAGGAATCAAAATCGATATATCAGTCGATGTGTACGTTCCAGCTTGTAGATGTTTGTAGTTATCCATCTCTCTGATATACATTTACTATATTCAACCCTGACCAAATGGTTTGATGGTGCTGTTGGTTTTTCAGAACAACAGAAGAGGTTGAAACCACACAAACTAATGCTTTTACAGGAAAATAGCCTGTCTTAATTTGTTTTATATATAAACGTTAGATGGCAGAAAATGTTTCTTTTGACCCATACCTTAAAAACCTGTGCCACTTCTTTACTGCCAAATCATTTAACCAATTCTCACTGAGCTGTGTGCGACCGGACCAGGTATTGTTTTTCCATCCTGGAATAAAAAAATGCAAATGTTCTCTTCTTTATTTACCTTTTCAAAAAAGAAACCAGATGCTGCGAGACTGCCTCATTGTTTTTCCTTTGTCTGATCACAGTAAAATAAAGTTTCTAAAATTTAGTTACCGTGGAAGTGAGTGATAGCTGATTTAGCCACCTGTCGTGTTTACATATTTACATTAATCTTTTATGAATATGAAAGTGAGTAAAGCCCGTGGCTGTTGTACTCTGAGATTGAAAAAGTTTTTAATATCGTATAAAAGCTTAACATATCCATGTGTTTTGCATCTAGGATTTTGTGGTTTCCTCAGACATTAGTCTATCATAGCAAATCTTAATTAAGCCAGGCCTCATGTTTCATCACCACATGCAAATACACACACAGGCATAACTAGAGAAAGAGAGAGAGAGTGAGATAGAATCCAACTCCAAAGAAAATCTGCAGACACCACTCACCGGTTTGGGTGTGGACTTGTCTTTGTTTAAATGTAACGTGTTTTGTGATCACACCAACCTCTAGTCTTGCCCTGTAGTAGTGTACATATAACAATACAACGCTGTAGGTCTTGTAATCACAGGTTAGACTTCCTTCACACATTAGTCATGTGACAGAATGTACACTCTGACTGTTCACTCTTAAATGAACAGTCTAAAATATCGGTTTGTAGTTCAGCTCAGATCACCCTTGTCTTAGTTACTGCTGTTAACCTTTTGCCTGTGACTCCTATAAAGTTTACACTGATAAGAGCACATTTATCATTGAAGTGCACATTTCTTGTTGAAACACTGCCCATGACTTCATACAGAAACACCTTCTGTTTTGTAATCTAATGCCAACAGTCTCATGTACACCGAGCTGGTTAAGCAAACACCTTTTAAAAATCCCTCCTGTATATATATGAGAGAGTGAGAGAGAGAGATATGTTGTATTATTTTATTTATATCTATTAGGGACATTGTCCTCTCACATACTGTCCTCAGACCGTAAAAATACATTTTCTCCTACATGCTTGGGCAGCATGGTGATGCAGCGGCTGTATGTATTTTCAGTTTTATAACCAAACTGAGTATGACTACTGGGTAGTCTGCTCTTCCTAAAAACACTGAACTAAGTCTCCTCATGTTCTGAGGAGACTTACTCCAGTTTACTGAAGTTATTAAATCAAGTGTCCGACTGTTTGTCTAAAATAAGTACCTCAATGATTTTTTTTTTCTCACTGAATCTACCTTTACTGATGTCAACTTTCCTTCTAAATTGATTTTTTCTATAATGATATGAATTTAAAACCGATAGCAAATGAGTTCTGTGAACTGCTACAGGATGGTCTGAAAGTATAAGAAGTTCAACTCCTGGAGCTCAAAGTGGATTTTGTTATCAGCTCCAAAGCTCCAAATGAGAACAGAAAAAACAAAACAAAATAATGAATCTAAAGGACAAACTTATTATCATATTATTATAAACTGGTTATTTGGTGAAAAGAATTAGAAACATATATTTGTTCTTGCTTTCTGTCGTGTTAAAAAACAGAGTCTGAAAACAGAAAGAAATGGCTAACAGAGCTTCATATAAAGGTGGCAAAGTCCGGTAGCTCACAAGGGTTACTTATTAACAGGCCATATCTCATTTTTTAATTACCAGCATAAAGAAGGGAAAACGTGATATGTTGTAGTTTTATAGCTGGTTATATTATGGCCTGTTTCTCAGCTACGAGCACTAGTGCTTTGGTGTTTGTACAGAAACCCTTTGACCTTTCTGCCTATGAATGGTGCTCTGCTTTCTGTTTTACAGTAAACTCTGTTTTACTGACTTGCTGCAGGCTTTTATTGGTTAAAGAGTATCAAAGTGAATCTTGGCAAGAACGGAAGGAGAAATTCTCCAAATGTGGAGACATGTATATATATCACAATATCACAAATTTGCCTTATTTCAATCTTCATTTTTTTGTTACCTTTTTCTAAATTTGACTGAATGTTAGTAATTCATTAAGGACTGAAAGAACAAAATGTCTTATTTATATTATTTTGTGATGACAGGACATAATTTGTTTGGTAAAGGGCTAAAGTATTAACTGACAAACCAGATTTATCTACAAGCATTATATTTCATTTGTGTCTGGTTCAAGTGATGCCATGATCTGTGATTACTGGTCAGTCTTTTTTTTTAGGAAAAAAAGACACACATGTTTAGAACATGAAATATGACAGATTGATTTAGAAAATTATAATTTATATTTTAGAAGATAGATGTTCACATTAGCTACGGCTTTACAAGAGAAGTTATTTTCTGTTGTCTTTTTCTAACATGAGAAAAAAACATGATGCCTTTTGTGTGGCCTGCTTTAAAAACCTGCTAACCTTATTTCCAATCAGGATGTAATAATGATACTAAACATACAGAAGGCTGTTATGCTCTTCTTTTGGTTTTTATACATTTGATTTATTTCATTTCCAAATCATCAGTATTGATCTGACTGTTGTGACACTCATAAAAAAAATTGTTTAAACTTGTGTAAGATTTGAATGACTTTCTGTTTAATGCTTCTCTTTCCTATGTTGTTCATCAAACTGCGTGGACATTTAACACGTTGAATTTTGGTCAGAATTATTGAATGACCTGAACTGAGCGATCCATTTATGTCTTCTTCTGTTTGTTTTTTGTTTTCAAGCCCTGAAAGTTTTAGTCAAGTAAGCTGAAAAGTTGTATTTCAGTATTCACTTCTGATGAAGATTTTCAAATCTTTTTTTCTCTGTGATTCTTTTACTGATTTTACAATTAAGACAATAAATCAAGAGTTTTGAGTTACTTGTCTCTTGGGAAGTTTGTATACAAGCACCATCTTTGTTACTGTTCAGGATAAACCCAGTAACCCAGTAGTTGGATGGGGTTTTAAAGATGGGGAGTTCTGGCCTTCATTCCACACTAAAGTCATTAGTAAGACAGTGAGATAAACATTGAAGAGCTTTGGTGTCCCTGAGATTAACGAAAAAGTCCCAAAACATCGGATCCATTGCTCTTAAATTGCTGGAATCTCTGATCCTTGGATGCTGAATGTGTTTTTTGTCAACTTCATCAATTGGATGGATGTCATCTTCATCATGAGATCATCATCATTACATCATCCATGAACTCTCGGCAGGCAGGATGTGCCATCATCCGATTTAGGACCTCTGCACTGCGTCCCCCTGCCTCTAGCAGTGGATTCATTGTGGCGATGAACAAAACAGTATCCATGCCTGTTTTGGGGTTCTTTCTCCTAGCACTCAATTCAATTCAATTCAATTTTATTTATATAGCGCCAGATCACAACAACAGTCGCCTCAAGGCGCTTAGTACATACAAAGCGCCTTGAGGCGACTGTTG
>VUQR01026075.1:30995-42534 GCA_015108515.1 Hemichromis elongatus | reverse complement strand
TAGGTTCACTAAAAAAAAAAAAAAAAAAAAAAAAAAAAAGATCCAGCGCTTTAAAACAAAATGGCACAGACTGCCTGAGGACAGGCTTACAGGTCTCATGCTGCACATTACCATTTCCAGGCAGTGTCATGAATTCAGAGTGGCATTCAGCCTCTCCTGTTAGCAAATAACACAGCCTGCACTCCTTATTCGTGGTGATCTCAGGGTTAAAGTCAGATAGCCTTTAAAGTCCGGCAAACGGAGAGCAGCAGAGTGTAAGAACGGGCCCTCTGCTCTATGAAGAGCGCTGCCAAAGCCACCGCCCTTTTTCTGTCTTTGTCCCCATTCCCAGTCAAATGATCAGTCTGTATTACAGACTACAATCTGGGACAGTAAACACTCTCAAGCAGGGCCACACCCACAGCAAAGGAATGCACCTGAATTGATATGTGCAACAGATACATAACGTTTAATTATCCTGCGTTTTCAGTCACCGAGCTGTAGCAGCATTCAAACCCCCGTCACTGTTTCTCCAAACGTGCAGATAACTGCAGGGAAGTCACAGACATGATCGGGGTAATCTTATCTCGACCCTGAGCGTAGAGGTCAAAGGAGTAGGCTCAAAGCTTGGTAAGAGGTCTCTGTCTGTCTCACCTAGTCTCAACTTTGCACTGTATGTTTTTTTTGTTTTGTTTTGTTTTCCAGTTCCTCACCTTCAGAAAATGTCCTGCCCACATCTCATGTGACTTCTCTCCTCTTCTCTTCTCTTCTCTTCTCTTCTCTTCTCTTTCTGTTAAGCATAATTGTGGGCGAAAATCTCCTAAAGAGTTAAAATGTCAGCAGTTCCTTGGTTTATACATGGTTCATTTACACCGTCCGGTTTACAAGCCATCATTCCTATTTCTCATTTCTATTTCACGTCCTGCCCTTTCAACTCCACTGTGTTTTTCCTTTTTCTTATCCCACCTTGCTCTGGCAGAGAATGCACATCGACGGTCCCAGATAAATTCAATCCTTTGTGTATTAGGCGTGTGTGTTATCTGTATAAAAGCCTGTCTCAAGGCCTTCCACACAAACCCGGATTCTGTCTGCCTCCCTTTCTTGGATGATGCAGCCAGAAATAAGGGGAAGGGGGTGGCGAGGGTCAAACCTGACAGTGAAGCCTCAGCCAGGGCAGTCCAGATGTAGATGAGTAGAGAGACAGGCGATGGGTGAGGAACAGAACGATGGAAAAGAAGGAGTGGAGGAGACTGTGCGAGCCCACAGCAGCCGGATGGAATTTCTAACATACGCAGCTGGAATGTCAGGAATGCAGGACAGTCTGATCTGACCGAGGGAGAGGGTGGAGAGGACAGACGAGTCAGGAAAGACAAAAAAAAGAAGAAGAAGAAGTGGAGATATGGGAAAGAGTGGCACAGCAGAAGAGTTGGGAGACTCAACACTGGCTGGCTTTGTGAACATAAAAGTACAGAGTCACTTTTCGTGGAGGGAGTGACACGCGATGGAACAAATAACTAATTCAGTTTCAGTTCTGACGCTGTGGCAGTCATAGCAAACAGCTAACACTGTGAATACTCCTGAGGGTGGCCCGAGGACTCGTACTGCACGTCCTTTTCACTGACTTCATTCAGAAACTTTTTTTCTAACTGCTAGTGGCTTGTTTCCAGAGATGCCAGTGTCAGTTTGTCAGTCTGTCATTCTGTTGATCCCACACTTCCGCAAAGCCTGCAGTACAACAGCTGCCATGAAACTTGATGCGTGCATGCTAAGACGATAAAGTAAGATGGTGAGCATTACTCTGGCTAAATTTCAGCACATTTGCATTTTCACTGAGTGCCTGTAAACATAATGGTTTTAGTTTTTATCCCGGTGAAAGGGGCTGCCAAGCCAATGGACCATGCACGCATTAAGACGAGTCAGACTAGCATGAAAGTTGCTGAGTGGCACTTATGGCAAAAACATTTTCCAAACTTTTTTCTATGAGGCTACGAGCTGAGATTTTGCACATGACAGGCGTGCATTTTGAAACTGCACACTCACTGGCTAGCATGACTTGTGACTGAGTTATTGGCCAATGTTCAGACCACTGGATAATCCTACTTCCTGTCTCTTAGAATGACCATAGTTTACAAAATGTACTTCATTTTTTATTTAATGTGTGTATAAAACTAGTGATTAAGCACATAAAGTCAAAAAGAAAGCGCTTGCAGAGTGCGAAGTGGACGTCTGTTTTCCCATAGACTTCAATGCAACTAGAAGTGTTTTTGAAACCAGAGAAGTCGCCCTCTATTGGTCATTAAAAAGAATGCAGGTTTGAGACACTTCGCTTTTTAGACTTGGAAGCTTCACCAATCTTTTATACTTTCTATGGCATTAAAGTCGTCAGTCAAGCCAATGGAGAGCAAGTGCACAGGACTCCTGCCAGCCTAGCTTGCATGGTTCTTGCGGGTTTCCTAAACACAGAAATGGAATAAAAGGAAATAGATATGCGCCTTCTAGTCTTTCCGAATTTTATTAACCCCAGTTTATTTTTTTAGTTTAATTTTAGTTTTTAAAATTCAGATAATAAGCTAATAATAAGTCACAGCACAGCCTAGTGCTGTTCATAAGGCTTTCTGTCACAGGCAGTGAGTTGCAGCAACATGGCAACCAGTGACCACAGAAAATCAGCCAGAAACTTACATTCAAGCGATGACGGGCGAAATAACTACTCATAACACAAAGTGGGCGAGTTAAATTTTCTAAGCTTCTGAAAGTGAAGGACACCTTTGATAATGACCAGCAACAAATACTAATGAGGGAACTTTCATGTAGTGCACTGTCTCCACAATCGTTATGGCGAGTCTGAGTGAATTTGGCTGCCATTGTCATGATAGCTTCTACAGTTTGCAAATATTTCCAACTGGTTCCATGTCTGACCATGCATACTAAAATCTCCTAAAGCAACAATGACAGTTTAACAGCAATAACCATAAAACAACAATGGTACAACGCATGTAACACCACTGGTGTTTAGCTAACACCACTGGTGTTTAGCTAGCATTGGTGCTCATGATGTATCCTCCTGCTGCTGATTCATTTTGAATGAATACACTTGTGCACTTGGAGTAACATGTATATAAAAGAATGTGATTGGTTAAGTTTCCTGAAGGCCAACTACAGAACAGCACTAATTAAAAGTTCTCTGTAGCCCTAAAGAAATATCATCTCCTCCCAGCGGCTATTATATCTGTAAAACTGATGATTGCACAATTTAAGTTGCACAAAACCTCTTTCGTGACCTTTTCTACAGTGGAATTTAATGTTTGTAAAACAATTTAAGGGCTTAGGAAGGTCATTAAATCGTCTTGAAAAACAAATGTCCACAGGTGGGAACAAAATGGAATCAAACCTTGAAGAAGGAAGGGTTTTCTTTGCCGCGTGCACTTGTCGCACTGCGTCACACCAGTCACATTGAATGTTTCATTTTAAATAAACATACCACACTGTTTACAAAAAAAAAAAAAAGATAAAAAAAAGATAAGCTCGGGGTGTGGAGGTCAGCAATAATGTCAAATACTGAATCCTGAGAGATGGGGGTGGGGGACACAGAGAGCCTCAGTCCTGAAAGAGAGCAGAGGTGAAAGTCCTTTCTTTAAATTCAAATGAACTCAAATCATTTCTGAGTAAATAAAATAATAAGATGCCGTCTTTTTATATCAAATATCTGAAACAGAATTGGGAAGTTACTTGGAAAAAGAGAATACATTTCATTCCTGATACTTTTAACAGTGCACGTCATTGACAAGTTAGAACAGGCAGGCTGCTGACTCACCCACTACAGAAAAAAATCTGACGTTTGACACGAGCATATCTGTCTTAGTGGCTGGTTTTCTGTGCACACCCAGTAGATTTCATGTCAAAGCTCTGTGCATATGCATAGAAATGATCCCTCAACTTGATGTTTGAGTAAAATCCAACTCAGTTTGAGGCAAAATGATTTCTCCCCATGGCCACGTCTCTGGCATTTTCATAAATCTTGCTGATTGAGACCCCCACAGCCCCACCGTGCACAGTCCACAGGGCCGTGAACCACCTGAGATTATTCTTGCCCTCCTTACAGCAGGAATGTGCAGCATGTGTTACTCATCGTCGACGGGAGAAGTGGAGCATGTCCCCAGTATCTTAAGATCAACACAAAATTGAATTCTTTGAAGGCTGGAAAAACACTGAGCTACTTTACTTCACATGTGTTTGGCTTCAAGTGGTCAGTTTTCAAACTGTCTGCGTGTGTATTTACTTCTTTGCATCGGCTCAAAACGCTTTCCAACCCTCGGGTCTGCAGTGGAGTGAAATTCAGAGATAAGTTACAAAGTGTCAAATAAAATCCCGAAGCAAAATCTAACAAGGGGATGAAAAAATGTCCAGTAAAGACTAGAGCCAGCGTATTTACTCGGTAGTGCTGCATAAAGTGAAGCCAAGGCGGATGCATGTTTTTGGTTATGGCAAACCCTTTTCTAGCTATTTCACCCAAAACTACAAAGTTCAGCAGGACTCATCCTCCAGGAACCACAAACATCTGTATGTGACATTGCTCTTCTGGACCATGCTTCCAGCAAGGCTGAAAAATTCTCTATTTAGTGACTTTAATTTAGATATGAATCTTATCTGTGTTAGTTATGTGGACTGTGTGCTTAAACCGCGTTGTCAGCTGTACAATTAAACACAACACTTGGTTAGATGAAGGCTATAAATTAGATGAGGTGTAGCTAGTACAGGTGATCTCTGGAAAACACCCGTACTTTCTTAAAACTTTAAAAACAAATATTTCTTTGGACTTCTGAAGGGGTCTCTTCTCCCTTGTACAGGCTGTTTACGCCTATTCAGTACACTGCTCATCCTTTGTAACCACGGTAACTGACAAAATTTCCTTTCTTTTTTCTTCTTTTTCAAGAGACTGCTCTCTGAATGCAAGCGTCCTGTAACTAAAAGAATATCTAAGAATTTCTCGCTGGCACCGTATACCGTGCAGAGGCAGCTGAGCCGCTGATCCGCGTGTCCATCCTGGTGATCTGACGCATGATCTTGTGCGCATCTCCCCGGGCACTTTTTTTTTCTTTGCATATCGGCTCACTTCACCCACTTACTCACAGCTGATTGCACACACTGTGATTCGACTGCACCCACTTACTGTACGTGTGTGACTGGCTGTAGGCCACCTCATGCCTACGCTACTAGAGCAGGGAGTTTGTACGGGAAGTTCAACAATCTCTTCTTCTCTTTCTGCAGAAAAACATGAACCTAAAACCAGCGGAAGAAAGAGGAAGGAGTCACCATTTGCGCCTTAAAGGAGACTGTGCGTCACTGCGGACTCCGTTATTCTAACTCTCACGCTCGTCGGCCTCATACCAGCTGACTCACAGCAGTTCTTCACTGGCA
Source organism: Hemichromis elongatus (assembly GCA_015108515.1). Lineage (NCBI taxonomy): Eukaryota > Metazoa > Chordata > Actinopteri > Cichliformes > Cichlidae > Hemichromis > Hemichromis elongatus. The sequence continues at coordinate 37,137 of VUQR01026075.1, read as the reverse complement.
AGCTTTATGTTTCTGTACACATGCTAAAGCTGCCAGCTGAAGAACTGCTCTGGCCAGCTCTGCTCCCGGAAGGCTCAAGAAGAGGAAGCAGATGACGGTTGATGGGAATTTGGCTGAAGAGGACTTTTATAACCTGTAAGATTTGACCCGAAAACATTGGGTAGATCATAGGCAGACATGTTGTCTTTTTCCCACTAAAAACTGCTTGAATTGTTTCTATGATGGGGTTTTTTATGTCTTTCAATAAAGCACAAAATATTTTCTCAGATGTGTTGTTGCAGTCACACTATAGACAATAAAGCGCATACCAGCACTGAATGTTCTCTCGTCCAAAAATAACAGCACACTCGCAGAGAGGCACATGACTACACAAAAATGTGTCACACCTAATGGCTTTTAAGTATCTGCTGATCCCATCAAAGGAGAGCAACAAAGGATCAGAGTAAATTAAGATGCTCTTTAAATGCTAAATTGTCAAAGCAAATTGGTTTCAGATCTGCAAAAACTGCCTGGTCTTTGTTCTCACGTTAAGTCAACACAATGGCATTCAGTCAGGACTGTTTGTACTCAGTTGGATTGCTGTTACATATGAACCAGAGGGAGAAGAGGAAAAAAACTTCCCTGATGTCTGTTGTTCACAGCCTAAAGGCATCACCAGCTGCTTTAAGGAATTCCTTCACAGCGTGTTCAAGGCTGAACTCACACGATTGTCAAACTGGGAGGAGGCCGTGAAAATGGAAAAACTATGTGAAGTATAGCAAACTCCTTCTTTTAATGGAAAGGACAAAATCATATATTTGTTTCAATTTAAAAAAAAAAAAAAAAAGTCACATTATGCTGATGTAATTTTTCAGCAGTATTCCAAATATACTTATGACTGGAATGCACATTCAGCACATTTGGCAACTTTTAAAGCTGAATGAGCTCTTGCGGTTTTTTGGGCTGAGAAATTCTGCGAATTTTGTTCCACACTGACAAACAGGAATTTGAAACATGAAAGTAGAAGTTACGAGTTGTTAATGCCAACAACTTGATGATTTTAGTGCAGTGTCACAAACTCACCACCAGATGTCAGGATACTAAAAAAAAACTAACCTGGCTAAGAGCGACAGGGAGCCTGGTTTCACTGTAGGACAGATTGACACTGATGAGGCACAGTCACCCATATAGTTTAAACGTTATAATTGAATTGCATTCTATTATGTTAGAAATTGATAGAAGCAGATGATAGATGGAGAAGAGAGAAACTGTATGGGTCAGGTGTTGCAGAGAATTATGTGAGGGTAGAATATCGTCCTTTAAGTAGGACTGCACAGCATTTTTATTCCTCGTCCTCATGTCCAAAATCTCGAGACAGTGTCCCATATTTTGATTGGCTCTCCAGGACATGGGGAACCAATCAAAACACCTTTCTAAAGTCAGGTTTTTACCCAGCGCATGTCAAGAGGAGGCTTTTTATTCTAGTTTAAAGAAGGTTAGCCATATTCACGAGGAAAAGTTACAAGATGCCTAAAAGTGACGAGCTTTGCAGATTTTGTCCACCATGGTTAAAACCAGCACACAGAAAATAAGACGAGAAACAGAAATTTCGTGTTTTTTATTGTTATTTTTTAGCTTTATTAGTATTTTATTTGATATGTTTCAATTTTGCACAGAGGGAAAATCTGCTGTAAAGTGACACAGAAGTTGTGTGTCATAATTGGATAAAAAATGCTTATGTTGTCAAAAATGGCTTAAAAAAGGCCGAATCTACGGATACATCCAAACTGAAACTTAAAGCCTGAGGAAACAATAGTGGAACAAGAGAAAAACATTATAGCATGAGACCATAATAACAACCGTTAACTTCCTACTAGCCTTATTGCATGTACTTAGCAGAAAAGGTGGAAATGTATTTAGCCTGTACATGCTAAATGACATCCAGAAACATGTACAATATGTTAATCTAAGGAGCTTGAAAAGACTAGCTGTCAAAAAACAGTGTTTGCCCAGGACATGTATGAGAACAGCGAGTCAGAGGTGAGGTAAGCAGCAGGAGTGACAGATGGGTTCAGGGTGGGGATGAAATTATATCAGACATCAGCTCTGAGCCTCTTACAATGAGTATAGGTAGTAAAGGTAGATGGGTTTAAATACTTGGGGTCAACCATCCAGAGCAACAAACAGCGGAAGAGAGAGGGGATGAAGAAAGTGCGAGAGGTCGAGACGAGTGTCAGGGGTCACTTGTCACAGAAGGATATCAACACACAGGAAAGGGGAAGTTTACAAAAGGGTAGTGAGACCTGATGTCATGTGTGGTATGGTGAAGGTGAAATGATTGGATATGAAAATGAATGAGTATCCAGTATAGTTACACTTTTACGACGGCTCATTTATATAATATTTTTTGAAACCATTGTTTGGTTATTGGCAGTGAGGTGATCCAGTCAAATTTGTTTGCTCATTATACAGGTTTATGTTTTTGTACAAGATATGGAACTTTAAAATAGCATTAAGATGTAAGGAAATCTCAGAAATGTGTGGAAAGTAAAGAACTCACTGCACACAATGGCATATTTCATTTTCATATTTCAACAATATTACAACAGTGGATTATTAACGGAGATGTATTTGTGTGTAAACACCGGTTATTTTATAGGTGATTAAAGTGGAATCAACTTTAAATTTTAGGGGATTAACCGAAGATAAGGACATTTTCGTGGCAATTTTTATCTAGGAAGAGAAATTACTACATAGTAAAGTGCAGAACACCTTCAAGAAACATTAATCTATTTTTACATTGTTTTCAGAGGGTGCTTTAGAATTTCTTTGCAAAGTATATTCTGTAAAACATGCAGTATCTCAGAATCATTACATAATATTCTTACTTTTTGTACTGTGAATTTAATGCAATATGAATTCAAAAATAATGTAATAATACATACATGAAATTCATAATATAAACTTTGTTAGACCCCTTGAAATAAGGATAAAAGTCAACACTTTAATCTCATCTTAAATGTTTGACTGAATATCTGCTCTTGTGGTGTAGAGAAGCAAAACTAGCAAAAAAAATGTGTTATGTGTGAACCTTCCAACAATTTTCATTGATTGCATTGGCATAATTTTTTATAACAAGTAACATTTTCAGTTTCAGTAATGAGTATATATACTCAAGTACCTTTATAAACAAATCAGGAAGGCCAGCTCTGTCCTGGGATGTACCCTGGACCCAGTGCAGGTGGTGGGAGACAGAAGGACTCTGGCCAAAATAACATCTCTGATGGACAGAGACTCCAACCCCATGCATGTAAACATTGCTGAACTGCAGAGCTCCTTCAGTGACAGACTGCTGTGTCCTAGATGCATGAAGGAACATTTGTGCAGATCCTTCCTCCCTGCAGCTGTCAGGCTGTACAATCAGAACTGCTCACAACAAACATAGTGCAATTTTCTTTTACAGTGCAATTTTCTATTATTTGTCATTTTTTTCTCTGTCCACGATGTAAATATGTAAAAAATTGTGTGCTTCTGTTCTATGTCCTGTGTCCTGTCCTGTTTGTATATGTAACTTTTTGCTGCTGCTACAACAAAATTTCCCCTAGTGGGACAATTAAAGATTATTCTATTCTATAAAAACACCTGTACACCAATCAGCCAATCATATGGCACAGAATCCTGCAGCTATAGGTCAGGAGCTTAGCATGGGGACAGGATTATTAGCACCAATCTGATTTAAGTATTTCTCATTTGCATGCCCATCAGGGCCGGATCAGGGGAATATCCAGACTTGATGGAGCTGACTGAATAATAACTCAGACATCTAATATTTACAACTGTGGTGAGCTGCCCATAAACCATCTCTAGCCCACAGCATATATCTGTCTAGCAGCAAATGGGCAACAACAGCAGCAAAAGTTCACATCAGATTCCATTTCTGTGAACCAACAACTGAAATCTGAGGGTGCAGTGGGTTAATTATAACAGCACAGGTGAAGGCTGGCAAACCAGTGCAGTTCAGAATAGGCTGCGAATGCCAACAACATAAGTCCATGAAGTCAACAATCCAGGCTGCTTTCCTGGCATACTCTGTGCCTCCGTAATAATTATGGCTTGAAATAAAAAGCCTGTGAGTATTGCTGCAGACCATTTACATCCCTTAATGGAAGTTAAAGGGATACTTTCAGCATGACGGTGCACTGTTGAGTGAAACAAAAGTCATCTGCAGTGGTTTCGTCAACACAAAAATGAGTTCAGTGGATTCTCTAATTACCAGCTGTGAGTCCAGTAGAAAACATTTAGGACGTGATGCATTGCATTGGTAGACTTAAAGGGGCAATGTGCAGATGAAGAACATCTCCAACATCCTGTGGAATCCATGCCACCCAGATCTCAGGCTGTCTGGAGAGCAAATGGAGGTCCTACCCACTAATAGCTTAGTATCCAAAAAAAGATAAATGTTTGTGCTTCTGTGGCAATGGCATCTATATTGCACATTTCCTTATATGTAAACTCAATGTGGGTAGCACATGAAAGCACTAGCACTTAGAGTATTGCTAATTGTTTAAAAACTCTTCAACTGATGCTTGACTGATCACATGTTAAATATGGGGGGCTCCTTGTAGGGATGCCATTAACATGTTAATGCCTGCAGGTTTTAATATGGCAAAATACAATCAGAGTCTGAGTCAGCAGGTCGTGCATGTGTTGAGAGGATTGTGGTTCAATGTCCGCCCTGCTCCAGCCTCACTCATCTCCCTCCCTCACACACCCTCCATAGTTTTCTATACGCTGATCCAACTGCTGCCCCCGCGCGTAAATGGAAAGATGGAAAGCTTTTACGCACCGCGCACGTTCACTTAAAAACGGGGTTAGTTGTTGTTTCTGCATTGTCACACACATCGCCTGGTGCAGAAGTAGGCTTCGGCATTAGGGATGTACTGTGGAAAAGTAGGGGATGCGGTAATACCTCACTACATAATACAGGGGGGTGGGGGTAAGAGGCAAGGCGTGCGTCCAGATGCTCACCGCCAACTAAACGCGACAGAAGCTCAGACATCAATAACATCTCGCTCATCAATAAGAAATTTTGATGGAGTTGGACTGCTTAATTAAATAGGTTGCCTTTACACTAGCTGAATTTGTAATATTTAATCTGATGACCCCCAATGGACAAGATCTGAAGGAAGAACTCTTCAGCGTCTCCATCCACAGGAAAGCGGCTCGGCCAGACAGAGAATCAGACTTGGAGATATTTATCTTTCAATGATGGCTATTAACACTGATGCTGCCTTTGGGAAAAGCGCCCTTGGTGAGAGGGAAGTTTCTATCCCCACCGGCTTCCAGGATACGGAGAAGCTACTGAGCACAGCAACCACCGAGCCCACCGGGCAGAGTAACATCAAACCATCTGACTCTTTCTCCCTGAACATCAGAGGGAGTGTCCGCTCCCTGGACGCGGAGCAGAACGGACACAGATCACCGCTCAAGTCGGGCTCCGTTGGGCAACTGGCCCCACCCAGATCCTCGTCCCGGCTTTTCCTGGGACAGCTGCCCTCTCAGGTGCCACCGGGCACCGATCCTCCCAGTTACCTCTGGCTCGCCGTGTTGTCCTGTTTCTGTCCCGGCTGGCCGCTCAATATTTGGGCCTTGTGGTATGCACATGTGGTGAGTGCCGCGCATTATTTAGCTTTTACTTTATTCATATACATATTTCCCCGGGCCTTAAGGGACAAAATCCAGGTGTTTTCCTACTTTGTTGCTCTTCAATAATTGATACTTTACCTCTTTCCATTTCCCGTTAGTCGAGGACTGTTCTCCAGACAGGGGATGCTGAGGGAGCGAGGAAGTATGGGCGTCGATCTATGCTACTTAGCGCCCTGGCAATGGTGATGGGTGTGGCTGTGATCATCTTCTTAGCGGTTACAATAGGTATGCGATGAAGAAATGGAACGAACACAGAGAAATCTCAATGTAACTCTGTGTATCTCAACTTTTTCTTTTGTCTGTTTTGCTCTCAGAGATGCAGTAATGAACAGTGGGAAGAAAGGAGTCTTCTTTTACTTCATCTCAAATTTTCACACGAGGAAGGATGTCAGTTTGAAGATGAAAAAGCACAAACAAGAAGAAGAGACTCAATACAACTTAATGGTTTGTTTTTCTT
>VUQR01026075.1:11258-30975 GCA_015108515.1 Hemichromis elongatus | reverse complement strand
AAGGAACATCAAAAAAAAAAAAAAAAAAAAAAGGAAAAGGAAAATAAGGGCAGGACATTTCTATTTTTCTTGCTACACTCATGCCCAATAATGTCAGAAACTCAGGATCTGAGGAAGAAAGATGAAGACTGCACTATTGTGTCAGGCTGTCAGTAACTATATTCTCATAGTCCAAACTAGTGGTGCACTCCTGCCTTATGCAGACAGCTGGATAAAACTACAATTTGCAAATAAATTTACAAAGAAAAAACACATATATGGCTTCATTAGATGACTGTATGGCTTCACTAAACACAACAACAAATACACAAGGCATCAGTGCACTTCTAGTCCATGATGTCACCACTGCCTGCCCCATTTTTCAAAACAAAACATTAACTTTTTCTCCTGTTTGAGTCGAGACCTTTGTGGCTGTAGGAAGACGTATAAGCTGTTTTCATACATTGTTTACATGAATTTTAAGCACTTGTCTACGTATCACAACAATGCCTTTCTGCAGTCATAGTGTGATATCTTGCTTTGCGTGCTGACATAACTGAACTGACTCCTGTTTGGACTCTACTGAACCTCATTATGTTTACAATATACTGCAAGATATGAATGGGGCAGTTGCCCCTTTGTATGCACCGATCTTGGCACTCTGATGTTCATGTTTATACATTTATACTGTATGACTGGTTTACTGTGCCATAGTTCTGCATGTCTGAAATAAAGCCGAATGAGCATGACCAACCTGGAAGTGAGTTTGTCACTTTTATTTAACAAAATAAGACAAGACAATACACACAATCCCAATAAAAGGTTACTTTGTGAATTTATAAAGAGTTAAAATAACAACAGGAAACAAGCAGCAAATCCCCAGAAAATAAATAAACTCTCCAATCTGAGAGATAATATCATATTTTTTTCAATATATTTGTGTCAGTAATATTTTTGTGCCATATAAGAGAATAAAAACCACCTTGGATAGACTTGGTTGGAGTTAGAGTGCGCATTTTTGTCAGTTGATGGTGATTCATTGGAAAGTGTAGAGCAACAAGAGTATGGTGCAGACACCAATAACCACACCCAGAATTATAGAGTCCCTCCTCTTGCGCAAATTGATTTTCTGGATGAGACTGTTGATGGCGGGGAAGCGATCTGAGAGGCGGGGTAGCGAGGTGAAGGAAAATAATTAAGACCCAAGCTGGGTTTTCCTTCCTTTCAGTAAGTAAATAAGAGACAGAGAGTAGCACGAAAAACACATCAGCGAGGCTCCAAAACAAAGATGCATGCCAGCGGTGTGGTTCAGTGGATCCAAACCATCTTATATACAGGCCGGTCAGATGGACTCGAGACTTGAAAATTATGGTCATTTAAGACTTAATAGCAAAAAATTGGATATTTTCTAGTAAATTTTTCATTCAGTTGAATGGTCAGTGTTCAGCTTAGGTCTGTACATTTTTTTTTATTAATTAGTGCAATCTAGCAATGTATTTATAATTTTAACTAAGTGCTTATGGCTCAGTCACACAGAGTAAAACTAGGTCAGGAACATCCTCGTGCCTAGGAAAGAAAAAAAAAGTGGTTCCCTGGTAGTTGTGGTGACCAAGTGTTCCCCCAGATGTGGAGGGTGTTGCTTTGTCAACCTCTGGGCAACCTTTGTTGTTTGGAATACAGTCACATAGGTCGTCTGTCTTTATTTAATTCACACAGGTCTCCTAAAGAAAACCTATATTAGTGTCATTCTCAAAACTTTTGGCCATGAATGCACTGCGCTGTGATAAAGTATTTGGCACCTTCCTGATCTCATAAATAACCCCTCCTTTAAATGATGGTTTAATTTATTAACAGAAAAAAGTTACGGAAACCTGGCCCTGTGTGAAAAACAAAATGAAGATTTGTTTTGTTTAGTCAAAGTCTAGACTTGAATCTGATGGAGGTGCTTTGGCATGATCTTAATCAGGCCATTCATGCAGTGTGCAATTCCTCCTTATGGTTTTGACCTATTTATTACACTTACACATTTTGCCATATTATCCCAGATTGCCTGCAACTTCCAAGTTGACTCTCCATTTGATCGCAAACTGATTGCTTTGAAGACAGCGGCTGACTGAGAGTGGCTGCACGGGTGTTGCCTGTCTTCATAGGCGACAAGAGCTTGGGTTACTTCTACCCCGGGTTGGGAAACAATGGTGCAGTTTTCTACTTTCCTGTGCAACGCGGAGAACTGGCATTTTTATTTTAACACGGAAAAAAGCAAAGAAAGTCAAGTCTGGAGAAAAATAAGAGAACTGATTTCAATGATAAAAGGATACTGGCCAAAGTTGTGACCCTGGTTTGAATGGACTTCAACATCCCACGCTGAAATGTGATGTTCTCTTTGGTAGCCATGGCGATACTGCAGGGAGACAAACCATTAGGGACTGGCGGCGGCACAAAAAGAAGCATAGCCATCTTTGCAGAATCACATTAAGCTTGTTTCAGCTAATGAGCTAACGGTAGGGAGCCACAGCAGTTTGGTTTAATAAACTGAAATGCGCTGCATTTCCTTATGATATGCACGTGTTGAGTGAGAACAAAGCAAGAGAGGAGGAGGGAGAATGAAGCATTAATAGAACGTACCTTATTGCATTGTCAATAAGCCTGTCTGAGCTGTGAACATAGGACAAAAAACAAGATAAAGGATAAAAGTAAGTCAGCCATCTTCAGTAAAGCTAAACATTAAAACTTCCTAAAATAACGTTCTGAGATCATTTCAGATGTTCTTGACATGAAGTTATGGAATTATACAACAAGACTCAGAGGAAGCCTGTGCCGTGAACCCACACAGCCCGATGGGTCTATTATCATAAAAGAAGCACTTCATCTGATTCCTGTGAGAGAGGAGAAAGTGCTGGTTAATGGGCGATTTTTGGGAAAGTCCATTAATGTGTATAAAATTTCAGCTCCGAACATACGGATATATAAATGTTTGGCTCTGATCCCTGATTTTCTCGAGGCGCATGTGAGGAAAACATACAGATGGTCAACGCTGCACATACACACAGAGAAGGGCTTGCATTATCTGCTAAGATAAGTGATGGGCAGAAAAAGTCTGGGGCTGAGCAGAGCATATAAAGGCAGCTGCGTGCATCCTGTCGGACTTCACTGGAGACCAAAAATCAATACTGTGCTTTATACTTCCTCCATCTATTCGTCCACCTCTCCCACCATCTATCTGCTGCCGTCCTCTGCTTTTTCAGACGATCCTTTATTAGCCGGCAGAGTCAGAGGCGAGGCAGCTTCATGTTCAGCAGACCCTACTTTTCTTTCCTTGCTTATTTTCCTAATCTTTACTTATGGTATAACATTTTAACTGTAATTAAAAAATCTGCCTGTTTTCAATGTGTGTAAATATGAAAAAAGCTAGAATACGCACACAGACATGGTTTCCAATGGTTTCCCAGTTCTGCATGCTTGTTCACCAGTCACACTTATAAAGTTAAAACCACTCAGTCTTTTTTTCATTGGGATTTTTGCTGAAAGCAGAGCAGATGTAATAACGCGGATCAACTCTCTGCCGTTTGGACATCTGTTTATGTGACAAACACATCCAATACATTCTTGTGGAAATGAAATGAGAGGATCCATTCACACCTAAACATGTCAACAAGCCAACCAACAAATGAACCAGTTAACCAACCACCCAACCATCCCTCATTCAGGTCCACATCCAGGTCCAGCTAAGACATGTAATCCGTCTAGCATGCCCTGAATCCGTCCCGGTGGGACATGACCAAACCACCTCGTCGGCCCTTTTTGATGTAATGAAGTAACGGCTCTACTCTCATGAATGACCGAGCTCCACACCCAAGAGAGTTGCCCACACACCCTCATGAGAAATCTAATTTCCACCTCTTGTTTCCACGATCGCTGCAATCACATCTCTTGACCACAGGTGAAGGTAGGAACGTAGATCTACAGGTAAGTAATCAGCTTTTTTTTCCTTCTCTGTCATGTAGCTTTTATTTAGAAATGATTTTAAGAGACAGAAACAACAGATATGCCATGCATAAAAAACCAAAATACTTTTATCTGATCTGATAACATTACTTGAGCATGTGTATTTAGTACTGCAATATTACATGATAAAGTTCACGATGAAATACTGCTATTTGAATGAGACTCGATGGCCTAACAGCAACTCCGGATCCACTGCTTCTGGTAACACATTTTTAATTTCCGTGCACTGATTCAGTGAACTAAAACATGCCCTAATATAAGATGAGCATTATTATTGTTATGTGCATTATTGAGCGATTGAGTAAAACGCCCTAAAATAATGATAATAAAAACAATAGCAGTCCAAAACTTTCATAAACTGAGCACTAGCAAAGTGTCGTCTGTTGATCAGCTAATAGCTTTTAGCAGCCCTCAATACTGACACGCTGCCGCACATTTTAACCTCATATCCTACTTTCAGTATTGAACATTTCTTCATATAATGCAATCAGATCAGCCTCACACAGTCTCAGATTTTACGTGCATGTTTTATGTGTATTTTTCTTTCAAGCTTTCAGCTCCATCTATCTAGATAACAGCACGCTCAACATCTGATAACGTCGACAATAAAAACAGTTCCTCAACCTGCAGAGACCTCTGCTGAGTCTGTGTTCACCTGTTTCACTGTTGAAGGTAAATTTAACTCGTGCATTTTCAATCTGAGAGTCTAAACTGTCTGAAGAGTATTAATAGATTGTCTTTGCTGATGTCTGCTCCTCCTCCACAGGTGATACAGGAGGAAAATGTTTCTCTGGGTAAAATCAGGAACACTTGTTTATCTGGAACAAACCAAGGATGCACTGGAGGCAGGAATAATCACACTGCGACAGCAGGTGGGCTTTTTTTTCCTCATATGGTTGGGAAGGTGCTTAAAGTGGGTGGTTTATTTCTGAATCATGTTCAGTGATCATGGCAGTGCACATCTCAGCACATTTCTGGCATTTCTACAGGTCTAATACTGGCACTGTCTATAATGTTACTGTTGGCTCAGGGAACTGAATTAGCATTAGCTGAAGTACTCATCAAATACAAAGCAGTATTCAAAGTGTTCCTGTGTGTTAATGCTTTATATAAAGGCATTGACTTTTTTCTTTTTAACTTGCTCTCAAGAAAAGACACTGCCTCTGTTAGGAACAAATACAAAAACGAGATAATACAAATAAACACAAATGAGAATAAAGTCAATATGTAAAACAAATCTGCTTTTCGCTTCATTTCATTTTTTTTCCCACCATCCAAGCATGCCAGTGAGGGTTGACTGTATAACTGTAGGCTGAGATATCATCTAGGAAAACTGACTCACTTGAACTAGGAGCTGACTCACCGTTAAGGATGCCCCTGATTCAGTTCTTTGGGGGTTATCAAGCTTTGGCACTAATCAACAGCAGGCATGTGAAGCCCTGAACTGTGAATGAATGAGGGGATCTCTAAAGTGACCGACCACACACACAGATTAAAGATCAAGCCTGTGCTGTGACTTCTACTGCCTTTTTCAGTAAAACGTTAAAGCAACAGAATGTCTCCTCCTTTTTTCGCCCTGACCAGGTGCAGACCCCTGTTGCTCGCTGATATTTCATCGACTGAAGACAGCCAAAGAAAGCTGATAAATTAGGCCTCATGCCTGATTTAGAATTCTGCGTTGCGCCTTTCTCAGGAGGCGCACGTCAGGTTACGTCGCAGGTTACGGCAACACAGGTTTCTCACTAAGGCCTAAATTTGGTATTGGTCACACGAGGTTAATGACGGGCCTCCTTGTGACGACTTTGTGAATACTTTGGTTGCTAGCGGATCGCTGACGTGTTCAGCAAACGTGTTCAGTGAACAGTGATTAGCATAGGGGGGTGGCAGACCGGTCTCTAGACCTAGCTGTGGGTGTATTCTAACAGTTATACGTAATGATATTGGATAATAAACAAAACTAATATATTTCCACATTAAACCAAAAGTAAATAACTGCGAAATTAATAAGTATCCAGCAGCAACCATGTAAAATACCTGAAATGTCAAAGAAACTCATACATTTTTAACTAAGGAAAATGTAAAATGAGCGGCACCTTAATGATGACTAATCATGTTGGCTTCCCGGCTCTAGAAAGTGCTGCGTCAGTTGGTAAGTTCAAAGCTGTTGTGCATATCTCAACATTGACGCCCTGGATTGTTCACTTTAGTAGCTTAAAACCTTAATGGCTCTCCAGACCTTTCAAATAAAACCATCACCGCTACTCAAAAAAAAAGTGTTGAAAACTTTGATTTACAACAAAATACCTACGAAGTACTACGACAGTTTAATCAGACTTAGATATTACATTAATCCAATCCGCACTGAGAAACAAGTTTGACCACTTTCAGCCCTTTGACATACCTCTGGGCTGTTATTTTACCTTTAACTGTTCCTGGAACAACCAGAACACGGCATGCGTTCATCATCAAATCCCAATGTATTGATCTTAGATTAAAACCTCACAGCTAAGATCATTACAGTCTCCTCGTTTTTTTTCCCTAATAAATCTAAATGCAAACAATAATTGTTTAAGCTGTCGCACAAAACACAAAATATAAGTATAAATATCACACAAAGAATAAAACAGACATTTGGACAGAGCTAAACTGAATAATAAATCTGTGAGCTGGGGGGGTTGCTCTGATTTATTCACATTTCCTTTCAAGATTAAAAGACAAAAAAAACAAAACATAAATAAATAAATAAATAATAATTGATGCTGAACAACTAACTCTGCTGTTTTTTTGTCACCACAATGCCGACTCCCAAGTTTCGGTTCATTGTTGCTGCAAACAAGTTTCAGAGTGATGTGAGACTTCAGATGTGTGACTTATCGAGGGTTTGTGGTGTGACTTGGAGGTTGTCTCACCTCCAAAAAAGATTTTTAATAACAAATATAGAGAGAGGCCAAAATTAGTGGATTCAAGAAGTTACTGTTGGCCACCCGACTGATCTGAGCACAGATGAAGAATCATCAGACTGGACCTTCGTTATGATCTGAAACCACTCACATGCTTCTACAGACGTTCAGCTGTATTTCACATGCATCATTTACACCAGGTAATATGCAACCGCGGTACAGCTCTGTCCTAGAGTCAGACAATAATTACATTTTATTTTTTTGTATTTAAAAAGCAGAAATTAGATCTCAGTCCAAAGGCAACTCAGGGGAAGGAAGCGACTGTGGATCCACTGCTTCAGGGAAGAGCGGTGATGGGAGCGTGGGAGTTCTGCCTCTCGCTGCTAAAATAACCTCAACATTGTTTTCATTGTCTGCAGTAATGCAGTCATTCCCTTTAAGCTAATATAGGATATAGAGTCTGGTCTTTCTACTACAGACTAATGAAGCGTTTTATTTTGAAGAAAATTTTGCCCCCATTTCCAAACTAGTCTCACCAAAACTAACTCGAGTGACTTACAAAAAAAAAAAACCCTAACCCCCCCACCAAGAGGCAATGACAAATAAGTTTGCACTCCTGGTTTTGCTCAAGTAACGGAGTGGAAGCCACTTTGCATTCAATGCCTCGGGAGTCACCGGCAGTGTGAGTGGTCAGCTCATCGTGTTATTTTGTTCAGAAAACACTAAAGGTGGGCTGTTTCGTGATTTCTGAATTCTTAGTCATTCTCTGGGTTTTAAAAAGAGGAATGGGAGCCCAGTCAAATACTGGCAACTAATGTAAAACAGGGGGCGGAAGCAGCGCTGGATGCCCTGCCTGGGGGAATGCTAGCAGTGAGAGCGGTCTGTTTTGTGTGTCATTTTGCTGAAAAGTTAGCAGGAGTGGGCAGAGTTCAGAGTTTAGAATCTGTAAAATTTGTAGGTTGTGTGATTGTATCTATTTATTATTTGTGTATTTCTGAAGGGGAGAAGAACTGGAAGAACAGGAAGGAGAAAAAGAACACCTGCAATCTAACAGTGAGTACGGTAAAGGCATTTACACACAGGATGAGCTTAAAGTATTTTTCGCACTCACCTGCTCTTCATGCAGGCGCTCACACTAAATGCGCATTTTCACTGGACAAAATCGCAGTATTCATTTTTTCAAACCAAGCTCAATTTTTCTGATTTTATGGAGCCGAATAAACAGCTCGGACCAATCGGGTCACTACATTTGGCGACAAGTGCGCTCATGGATCTTATCACGCACCCATACTGAATATACAACATGGAAATAGTTTTTAAAAAAGAGACAGACCGTGCTCTGCGTCGATGGGCTATTTCAAATGATTTTTCTCAGATGTGGTCCCAAGTCTAGTAACAAGCATTCGAGCTAGCCCACTAAAACTTATATATATATGAAGGTATATAGATATATACAGCTTCAACTCGTAGATCAAACCCTAATCTCCCTGCTGTTGCTTTCTCATGAGAATTGGATGAATCCAGAATCTCCGTTTCTTCCTTTCTCATCTGGGAACATCAGGACCATCAGAACTGACACAGGATTTTTGATACTAATAGGAGAGCTAAAAAATGTGACATTAATATGCTATTGCCTCTAACAACATAAATCCTTTTTTAAGAAAGGTGTTTTTGCAGGAGGCACTCATGTTGGGCACAACAGCAGTGGAGGTTAAAAAAAAAAGAAAAGGTCATCGGGACACTCTTGATGAAAACATTTTGTTCTCTTTTTTCCTCTTTGGATAGCATTTCCCGAACGTGAAACCTGTTTGTCACCACATCTCCAGATTTACTTCTGCTCACTTATTTTCTTCATCTGAAGTCACGTGAAAGTGTGCGGACAAAGCCACGGTGCTGCGACTAGCATCATGTGCTGTAAAGTACTGACATGTGCACAAACACAAGCGAGACGAGCTTCGGAGTAAAAGCTGCACGGTTTGGATTTTATAAATAGAACCCAAAAGAGCTGAACAGAAAGCTATAACTCCAATCCGGAAGTGTCTGAGTTGATGCAGTCATTTTTTATTACATCAGTGGAAATACCGCAGACACATCATAGAGGAAAAAAAACAAAAAACTTACTACCAAGAATTCAAACTCTCGCATAAAGTAGCTGTAAACAATGATAGCCCTCAATCTTCTTGTGATAAGTGTGAAATGACTTTCTTAAAGGTGGGTCTTACGTTCTTAGATGCTCCTGCTCCTTCAGGAAGAGCTCTGTCCTCCTGTTATTCACCCCTGAGCTGCTTTTGTAGGACCTGAGTAAGAAAATAAAAGAAGTGTAAACTCCAGCACTAGAATAGCACCAAAAACTATGTTATTAGTTATGCAGGTGGAAAGTTATTACAGCTGGAACGTGAGTGGGTGCAGATGTTTAGACAATATGATTAAAATCGAAATACGTCGACCTCCTTGTGACAAGAGAAGGATATGATTCGTCATCACTGCTGTAGGTATTTCCCTCCCTCCCTCCTAAAAACACATGCTGGGATACTGATGCACTTCCAGCATTAAAGCTTCTAAGTGCTTAACCCAAAGCTCCGTCCTCCATCTCTTATTTACACCACCACCATCCCATTTCTATTTGGACTAATAATCTTTTTAATCCATCATTAGTGTCTGTTCTGTTGGCCCACTCCTCTCACTGTTCCTCCACACCTCTCATCTCAGAGGGAATAATTAAAATTCACTCTCATCATTTTTGTAATCAATCAACGTCAAATCAGGACAAAGTCTCCTTCCCTCTGTCTGACTTTTTTTGCTGTTATTCGCCTCTAGTGAAAAAGCATTTCTCTGCATCAGGCAGGCCAGATGTAACCACTCTCCCTCAGCTCTGGCTCAATGAAAGCCTTGTGGTTTGATTTACTGTAGAAGGCACTTAGGTAAGAGATCCCCGGAGAAAGAGAGAGACACAGACAGAAACAGAGAAGAGGAGGGAAGATGGCTTATAAGAGGTGTCTCTTATTAGAGGATGAAACATGATAGCGGGAATGCAGAGTATTAAAGCGTAGGGGAAACCAGAAACTAAATAGACATCTCTGCCTCCTGCTGGTCAGGGATAGCATCAGACAAGAGGAGGAGGGACGGGAAGAAAGCAGAAAAGTGGGACAAAAAATAAGGAAAACGAGAATGTTAGGTAAGGTGTGAACAAAAAATGGACATGGAAGGAATTCAGGAGGAAAAGGAAAACTATGCATACGTAAAGCAGGAGAGTAACACAGAGGCTAATAATGTATTTTTGTAACATTTTGGGACATGTGGAAGACAAAAGACATGACAGCTTAAAAAAATATCAATATCCACGAGAAGCTTGAGCCACATTTTCCACCGAAAAAATTTCACAGTATTCTTTGGCTCCATCTCCTCAAAGGTAAATATTAGTTGTTTTTTTTTAAATTGTGAAGCAATACACAGATTTACCTAGCAACCAGTGGCTACCAGGATGTCGCTGACCAGCCTCAAGGCCTGCGTGACTGACGCTTAACTCTCAGTTGTAATTTCTAACAATATGAAGTCTTTTATTGATCAGAGATGGAAGGGAACTCACTCAATGTCTCTGTGAACTGAGCCCAGTAGGTCCTCTCGCTCTCGCAGGCTATAGAAGTTGCTTTTGATTTTGTGGAACTCATGAGTGTAGTCCTACAACATAAAAGATGATAAACTACAGCCGGAGTGATAACAATGACAAAATAACAGGATTGGAAAACATTGAGGCAAAATAAAATACGCAGAAATTTCATAAATGTAGCATCTTCAAAGTGCAGAGAATGTTACAGTAAATGTAAAATACTAATCATATGATCGCTCACAGAGACGAAAAAATTGTTTTGCTGTTTTTTCAATGTGGATTTACCCAAAGTTGAACTGTAATTAATTATAATTAAATTAAAGTGTGGAGGGCTAAAAATGATTATTGTAAAACAGTAATTATAAGCATAATTTCCCAGAACTTTGAACTCAGGACCTGCTGGCTGTGAGGCACCAGTACCAACCCCGCCACCACAGTACTGCCCGACAAAACTGAAAATGAAATTAAAGTTTTATTATTGCACAGCCCTAGAACAAAGTGAAGGAAGTCTATGTACCTGTAAAATGTCTCTGTGCCTCTGTAAGGTGTGCATCAATCCTGCGTTGTGTGACGAAACACCTGCGGTGCTCGTGTATTCTGCCATCTTGTCATTGACTGCTGTAAGCTGCAAAAAAAGGATTAAATTCACATCATGTAGCCAAAGAAGCACAAAAGACCTTTAAAGAGGTAATGTGATTTAAAAACACCCCTGGATTATAATTTGAAATATTCCACTACTCGAAAATAATTTAACAAATACGGTTCAGGCCAAACAGTCTGTTTGACTCGAAAAACATAGAATAACACAATCGTCTGCTACTGCATCCTACGTGACCATACCATGTGTGACATTTAACTCACATTGGCTAACAGCTGATCCAGCTCAGTCGTCATGACCACAAGCATGTTGTCGTGAGATGAGCCCAGAGAATCAGACCTGATTTCAGACAAAAACAGAAAAGAAGGCTCAAGCTCAAATTTATTGTTTGACAAAATGCAGAGTGTAAAGACCGGCAGAATTCACAGGCAACAAATGAAAATGTAATGAGGTACATGTTTAAAGTGAAGAGGGGAATGCGCTGCCGACCTGCTGTCTCTCGTGCGCTGGTCCGGGCTGCTGCTGCTGCTGCTGTAGCTGGTGCAAAGCTTACTAAAAGAGACCAGCTTGAGGTCAAGCTCATTCTCCAGCTGCCTGGCCTGTTTACGCAAATCTGATGGGGAAACAAAACAAAACAAAACAAAACAATTTAGAGAACCCTCAATATCACACACAACGTATTCCAGTCAGGATAGAATGACCCAGGCGGATCATTTTATGTAAAACCAGAGTGTTGGTGAAAGAGAAGCTCATCTGGGTCACGATCAATCATGATTCACAGGTTACTGTAATGTGTGAAGCACAGAAAGAAGGTTTAGTGAACAACTGGATATTGTTCACAACATCAAGATAGAAAATATGATGAGACTGGAAATAGTGTGGGACAACATTATGCTGTGAAAATGTATAGGAGTCTGTAAAAGGCCAAATGTGACATTAAGCACAATTTTGTGGAAGACAAATTAGATGATCACTGTGTTCAAGTGTGGTTAAATTCTGGACAAACTAATTCTGGACTAATTCTTTAAATCTGCAGGAGGATTTAAACGGTTACTAACTACACATGTTTAGTGAAAGTATTAAGCATAAACCTGGGAAACTCGGGTGTTTTAAAATAGCAGAAGCATGTTAAATTAGACTATTTGGGAGACATTGTTATTGCAGGATTAGGGTGTTTTATTTTCTAAGGTACATATTGGGTTTGATATAACTAAAACTCTGTAATGTTTATTTTAAATAGCTTAATTTCATTATCATTTACCAATAACACATTTACAGCATTCTTTAGACTGAATTATTATGGCTTGCTGCTGACACTGTGCTGATCTTTATTCCACCGAAATGAAACTTTGATTCTTTTATTGTTTGGGATGGAAAAAAGCGGAGGTATCAGGGCGTGATCTACCTTCCCAGTAGAGAACCACTAGTTTACAAAAAAACATCCACAAACAGCTGATAAACCACAGGCTACACAGTACAGGTGGAAACCTTTTCTATGATTATAACATGACTGTTTTTCATAATGTTATAGTCATCAAACCGGAAAACCGGGCTCACTTTCGATTTCAGCCAAATGAAAGGAGATAACTCACTACCTGGCAACCATTACATCACCATAGCCTTCATCTGATTAACGAGGTGACTGATTTGTTGGTCAGCAATGAAAGACTTTAAATAGGTGTAAACAACAATTAACTTCCTATTTGTATACACTTAACGATGCTATACTTGTTTGGCTGAAATCTTCCTGTTACGTGCCTATAAACAGGAAACGGAGGATGAACTAGAAAGGTTTACAAACTCTGGTAGCATGTAGCTGGCTTAAAGGCGGAAGCTGAAAACCGACTACTGACTTTTGAACTACGAAGGCTAACACGCCAACAGGTTAGCTTGAAGCCGGCTAAAAACACCTTCTCGCCAAGGATAAAATAAAGTTTCTGAACTGCTCAATTTTTCTGACCTGGAAAACAAAAGCCTTACATGCTGGCAGCCGTTTTTTCATTATACAGAGCACCATTATTTACCTTCCCAGTAGTTGCTGCTGGCTGCCATGTTTGTTGTTGTCATGTCATCATCGGCCGTCAAGAAGATACAGTTGTCGCACTTGTCTTTCTATCCCACAGCGGCCTCTAGTGGCTTAAAGATGTATGTCGCTCCCAAAGATAATTTGAAAAACTTGAAAAACAATCCTACATTCAGAATTTTAGATAAATAAAAGTCGAAAATCTTTATGCTGAAGTATAAACCACTTGGTATACTGATTTACTGGTAGCAAAATGTACCTTTATAGGACTATTTAAGTGCTTACGTGAGGTTTGAAGCTGCTGTGGGTGTTTCACTATGTCAAAATTTTCATTCAACCAGCTATAAAACTGATTAAAATGCTTACTTCTGTAGTATTGTACAGCCATTCAAAGACATGTTTACTTGAGCTTTACACACGTTTTGCTTTGGAAATTGCTGTACTCCATTACATGCACAATCCCCCATAATTTCGCCTCTTTTAATTAGCCTCCTGTAAACTTTGGTGGCTCAATCTTTGGCTCAGAGAGTTACTCAATAAGATGATACTGCTTTACAGGCTGGTTTAAAGTTAAAGTGTATCAGAAGAAAAACAAAAAGCACACACAGATGTAACTGAGATATGTGTCAGCATTGTGATTCTCTGTCTTTTTGCTCATTCTCTTTATTCATCGTCTTGAACACAGGCAGTAATGATATCACAGTAACAGCAAGACTGGTGGTCTGGTTGATGTAGAAGACATTGACGATGATTATGATGATGATGATGATGGCAGCAGAGGTGAAAAAGAGCAAAAAAGTCTGAGTTGTTTTTGCATTTCTGCAGCCTCGCCAGATGACACCTCTCTTTCACACTGATTCAACTTTTTTCTCTCATTTCTGTCATTCCTGTTTTCTGTCTTTCTTACATTTTTCTTTTCTTTTAATATTTTTCCCTTAAAAAAAAGAAGTGCTATGACACAACTGATGCTAGTAAGCACCTGAAGTCCAATCCCGGATCCTGCTTTGACCAGCTGGAAGATGGAGGTTGCGGGACAGGAGGAGGAGGGTAAGGAGGGATGGAAGCACAGGAAGGAAGGAGAGGGAGAAGGAGTAGAGAGATAAGGAGGTTTAAAGAAAGCGCTCCGTTCTTAGTGCTGGATCCTCCTGATGGACTGAATCTGAGGAGTCTGGGCGTGGGAGCCAAATTCACGGTAACACTTGTACTCTCCTCCGCGACAGTCGCACTCCATGATGTACTGGTGACCACGGTAGCCAGGGTACTGGTAGCACACAAAGCTGCGGGAAAAAACGGAGACAGACACGCACATGCTTCAATCAGGTAAGCACTCAATGCTTTCCAGTGGGTGGGTGTTTTTCAGCTGTATGAAGGTGATCTGGAGTGACCGTGAACTTACGCTCCACTCTGAATCTGCATGGATCCAACCTCGTTGTTAAACCAGCCCATGGCCTGCAGGGAGGGGTAGTCATCACACATCTCAAACTGACGTCCCATCATGTTCTCCATCTCATAGATGATCATGCGGGAGTCCTTGTGGTTCTGTGCAAAAGGGAGGAAAGAGAAGTCTCAGCACAATTTGAGAATAAACTGATGTCAGCTAATGGCCATTACAGTGCGCTGTGTTAACCTACAGCACAGCAGATGGGCCTGAAGGAGATCATTCTCTCAATGCGGTAGGAGTTGCTGCCACTGTAAGCCTCAAAGCGAGGGTAGTCTCCCTTCTCCAGGACGAACTGTTGGCCGCAGAAACTGGAGTGCTCGTAGCCCACCCAGCTGGAAGCCAGAAACAAATAAAAAGAGTAATGAGCGCACCTTCCATCTAAACCACCCAAAATCTGAAAAAAAGTTACTCTGTTTTAGTTTCTTTGAACAGTTTGAGGGTTTCCAGAAGGGAGAAGAAGCTCGTCTGATACGTACGCGCCACACTCCACCTTCAGGGAGCGGATGTTCTCCATCCCGCACTCCATGATGTTCTGGCAGCTGGCGGTAAACTCCATACGCCTGCCCTGGAAGTACTCCTGATCATACACGGTGATCTGCAAAATGCAAAAAAGGGTGCACTGAGTACAATCTGAATCAGATACTGCTGTATATTAATTAAAAACTGGGCTGCTGCTTGCATCCTTGCAAGATGGTGTGTAAAGCATATGCTTACCTTCCAAGGGCCCATGGGCATGGGGTTTGTCAAAGCCATGTTGTCCTCTTTTTCAGCAGTACCTGCAAAGTAAAAAAAAATACATAAACAGTCGGGAAAGAAAGAAAGAAGGTCAAAAACCAGCATCACTGTTTGCTGTGCCATAAATTTAAAGCCCAAGTTTGTCACATCAGGCCTCACTGTAAGCCTTTCACTTCAAGCCTCCTGCTTCCTCTTCTTTGCTGTTTTTACTTGTTATTTTAAAATGACTCCATCACATTGTAGTTAATGTAATAAAACAAGGTACACTGGCTTATTTCTGTTCCCTTAAGACCACCTGTTGTTAGTTGCACTGTTGCATTAGAGGCCTAGGCTGCATTACATTCATAGACTGGGAGACTGTGCTGTATTGGTAACTACTTTAACTACTTGGACCTACCCAAACTGGTGAGCTGTGTGTCGCAGGGTTCCACTGAACAGTGTGCGGAGGCAGTGTGGACTGGGGTATATATACACCCACGGGTGTCAGGGGCCGGGGGGGGCAGGCACGCCTGGACTCATGTCAGCACTTTGCTTTGGACTCCATTGTTTAGCCACAGAGGGGTTAACACGCAGACACACAGTGATTCATGCAAACACAAAGAGGACCCACGGCTATACTGCGTTACATACACCTCTGTGGTAAAGCTATATGTTAGGGAAAAAAGACAGGGTGGCTTTCCACACGAGCATGTGGGTCTATTATGAGATAGGCCTGCATAAAAATTATGCTCAGTGGTGAAATACTTTATGTGGCTGTTTTCTTTGATTTTCAAAGTCATGGTACAAAAGTAGAGGATTAGCAAAAGTCTTTTTTTTTTAATGATGCTGTAGCACAAACATGATCAAACTTGCCAGCTGGTTAAAGCAATTTTAGACACTTTGAAACTACAAATAAACTTCTGCACATCATTGGATCCACTCAAAAGCCGAGTGATGTTTTCTTTGATATCATGTGATATCAGGGCAGTGTGGTTAGCGCTGCTGCCTCACAGCAAGAAGGTTCAAGAAGATTCAAAACCACCATCTTTCTGTGTTGGCATGTTCTCCCCGAGGCAGCGTGGGTTCTCCGGCTTCCCCCCAAAGACATGTGCTGAGGTTAATTTGTGATTACACTTTTAAAAATAAATAAATAAATAAATAAATAATGGTGTTAGCTATTTCTGGTTGTACCACAGCTCTTGCCCTGTAGCTGGGATAGGCTCCAGCCCCCGATGACCCTGAATTGCATAAATGGAAGAAAATGGATGGATGGAGTGATACCTCCGAGTTATTACTTGATTAGATTAATCGAACCAGTATAGCTCTGTAATAAACTGGCAACCTGTCCAGGTGTATCCAACCTCTTGCCATATAACAGCTGAAATAGACTCTAGACCCCTAGAATAACTAAACCACACTCACACCTAGCTCACACTATTGAAACTCATTATTGTTACAGTGTCCTCAAAACTATCTGAAAAGCTTTCAGTTGATCCAAAATATTGCAACCAGAGTACTGAAAGAAACTATGAAGAGAAAGCATGTTTCTCCCATATTGCATGCTCGCCCAGGTACGGAAATCCCAGAAAGTTAATTGTGTGTGTGTGTGTACATGTTTGTTTGTTTTTTGACACATTACTACAAGTGCAGTGTGTTAATCAGATGTCAGAATTTAGTTGGTCAAGACTCAGATCAGGAATCTAGCTGACCTACATTTGATGATGGACACAAACTGGAACAGCGGTGTGAATGCTAGATTTGAAACAGGAAGGCGCTGACATCGTTGGAAAGCTTGAAATCACAGAAAAACAAAGCTCTCTGCTGAACAGTATCTATTTTTATTTTTATGTTTTGTTATGAATGGCAGTAGCTTTTTCTATTTTTAGAAAATCTCTAAGACTGAATAAATCAACAATAAAGGTTAACCGGGGCCATTGGCACCAGTATAAAGGCCTGATTGGCAGGTCTGGCAGTGCTTTGGCATTAACTGGTGAATTGCATTTGGCAGCTTCACTTCCAGATAGTTTTGTGCAGTTGGGATTTATAACACAAGGGGAATATTGTGCGACTTGATCAAGAGATGAAGCAGTCAGACTCTCAGACTTTTATTCTTCCCATTATCCAAAGCATCGTGTAGACTTTTAGACTCTATTTACATTTATTCAACGTGCCTGAATTATAAATAGTTTTTTACATTATTTGTTCCCGATTGTGTCATTAAAAAAGTGAACAACACAGAGCGAAAACAGAGCGAGCAGCTGGTAATATTCACCCTCCTCTCTTCTCTTGCTGCTCTGAACAATAAACATTTAGAAATGGCTTACTGAGGTCAGCACATTGTCCAGACTCTCTGTCTATGTGTGTGTGTGTGTGTGCATTCATGTGGATGCCCATGTAATTTCCTGATTAAGCCTATGACAGAGCAAAAGCAAGATACACGTGCACTTTTCTACACATAATATCACAGTAGGTCCATTCCTGTGAGCTTATTCCTGATCAGAGTTGATTTATTGATGTCTGAATGTAAGATGGGACAGGGATATATGAACATGTGTGTGCGTGTTTCTGCTGATGATAGCAGCGGCAGCAGCAGCGCGGATTTGACAAAGAGATGAGCAAACTCAGCAGGCTGATGTGAAGAGCCCGCAGTGTCCATATAGTCGACTCTCTGTCACTTCTGAAACCACCTGCTGTCAGCTGTCCAAGACCCACACTTAACAGCCCCACAAACAGTCTGCATGTTGAGTGCTAATTACAAAGAAGGAAGCAAACACCTATGAATCTGCTTTGATATTTCTTAAGTGAAAAGTTTTGCCTAGAACATGTTTTTCCAAACATGAAACCTGGATATTTTAGATTGGTAAGTCATTTTATTCCACTCAGTTGAATCTTAAAAAATAAAAATCTGTAACAGAAACTGTCTCTGCAGTGAATCTTGACTGCCTCTAGGGTGCAACATTTCCATATAAACCCTGAGTTTAAAGGACTTTTTTAACATTAACTTGAAGAATTGACACAATATTAACAACCCATCACCGGTCAACGCGCGCAAACCTACTCGGGCTCCTCCTGGATCTGAAATTTTTTACACTCTGCTCTCTCTGCTGGCATTTTTGCTGCTGTTGTTGTTATTGTGGCTGCTGCTAAACTGCCGTTACGGTTGCTTTGGCAGCGTTATCATCACACACAGAGTCACTGCAGAGCTGTGATGGATAGTCATGTGTGACTGAGATCTCCAGTGAGTCATGCAGAGACTTTACATGAATCAGTAGAGAGTGAAGGAAGACAGAAATACGATTAAACCCACCCAAGAATGATTTCGTTTTTGTCATTCAAACACCTAAAAACATCTGTTGCTGTTTTTAACAGTAAAGTTCTGTCAAATTACAGCCCATTACAGCCACATTTGATGCCATAACAGTACGCTTAATCCAATGTGAGAAGAATTATTCAGGTCTAATCGCAAGACATGCAGAGCTGGAACGAGTACATCCATCATTTCTTTTTTTAAAAAGCCATAAAAAGCATGCTATTTAAATAGCTACAAACTGAAGTTTCCTCTTGCAGAATGCAGAATGCAAACAGGCATTTATTATATGCTGATATTTTCAGTTGTGAAAGAAATGCTAAATATCATCTTTGAATAGAAAAATCTATAGTTCCTCAGTATGTCAACAAATAGGAGGTGAGGTTCTTTTACAGCCACCGTTAACAAATGTTGTAAAGAGTGAACTATCTTGGTAACTGCTTTGCACAATGGAAACAGATCATGATCCTTCTTACACACAGGGCAGCAGCTCATTCTGTCTTTTCTTCATCCAGTCTTTCATTCCATCAGTGATGGTTTCCCTTCTTCTGCTTCGTTTCCCTTCGACTTTTCCAGATGTAACATCACATTTCAGTCCACCTCTTCTCATAGTGTGTCCAAAGAATCTCGCTGATGTTCTTACAGAGTGATCTTTAGGTGTTTGCTCTTTTAAAGACTTCTTCATTAGTCAGTTCTTTTGGTCTGTGATATTTTCATCTCTGCTGCGTTGATAGTCTCAATAGTTTTCTAGTTCATTGTCCGTGCTTTGCTTCCATGTGTAGGCATCATCTCTTTCTTGTCTTGAAGGACATTTTTTCAGTTAAATAAAATGTTTGCTATTTCATATTCCATTCAGTTTTATTTATATAGCACCAAATCCCAACAGTATTCACTTTAATGTGTTTTATATTGTAAGGTAAATACCCGACAATTACACAGAGAAAACCCCAACAATAAGATGAGCAAGCACTTGGCGACAGTGGAAAGGAAAAACTCAGTTTTAGCCGGAATAAAGCTTTGCTGTTGCAACCTGAATCCTGATTTCAGTCACTGCTCACAGCGGTACTCAAATATTTTAATTTGTTGAATTTGTTAAGGCTGGGATTCTTTAATGTCTTTCCTTTTCCTGATCATTAAAGATGC
>VUQR01026072.1:0-10432 GCA_015108515.1 Hemichromis elongatus | reverse complement strand
ATTTTTCTTTGCCCGTGGTTTATCTAACAGATGTTCAAGTTCAGTATTTTATTTAATTTAAAATCTTTTCCCCTTGAAGAAGTTTAATTAGTACTTGCAGTTTTAATAGACTATTTTTAACACAATTATCATTTCTTCTATTTAAGTGGCAATTGTCTGCGCTTTTGCCTCCTCTGCTGTATTATATGTTATCACATTTATAATTTATTATAGTATTATATCTTGTTTATACAAATTCATTACAACAGTTGGAATTTTTCCAAATACATAATTTATAGCAACACACCATCAGCTCTTTCATGAAAAACAGGATATCAAAAAGACTGACAAAAATAATGTTATTTAAAAAGGCTTTTTATATTTTATGTCATAAGCTGATCAACAGGATGTTGATTAAGCGGCTGTAATAAAATCTGCTTCATATCCAGGTATTGTGTTGCATGAAGATCATCGATTTATATCCAGATTGTGAGCTATATAACTGTTTAAAGTTAACTATAGTTTAATTTGCATTATTTGTACACATTTTTTGTTTTGTCAAAATTTAGGATAGTCATAAATTTACATTTTTACTTTGGGTAATATCAGACAGCCTCCAGCCTGAACTGGATAAGAGATTAATTTTTCTTCAATCATGGAAATCCACAAAGAAGAGGGAAATAGTTATACTGGATCCTCTTCCCAGCAGGGAAAAATAATCTAATAATAATCTATTTTTCTTTTCTTTTTACAATCCAACTTTTTGAATTTGTAAGTGATATTTTTCACCTGTGGTTCTTTTTTATATGATCCGCATGAAATAATATGTGCAAGAAAGTCAGGGTAAAGTACGATGTGCATTTTGTAGTCCATCTTCTGGACTTTGTAGTTTCAAGACAGCAGATATCACAACTTTAACGAGTCTGGTGTACATGCAGTCAGATTCACTGATTCTCCTCCTTATCACTTCTCCATCACACCTTTTCTTGACCTTTAATATTTTCCACTAAGGTCAATGGAAAGTCATTACAAAAAGAGCCACAGAGTTTTTAAATGTGTAGAAGTTCGCCCTCTAGTGTTCAGTGCTTTGGCTTCACTCTCAGGAAAACTAAAAGTAAGATCACCAGTAAATAACAGAATGCGCTTTCCTTGGTTCTCAAAGCTGAAAACAAGTCTTTTATTGTTGTTTTATTTTCATATATAATACACGCTGGCATTAAGGCTTAAATAATACAGTGAGTGCAAGTTCAATCCTGAAGCAACAGCCTGTACTTTCAGCAGCTGTTGATCAGCAGAGGCGTCCGTCTTTGGATCGTTAAGGTCATTTTATTCTAACTCTGCTGCACTGTAAACTTCCAGTACTGTTATCCACACACAGATCCACGGCTGCAAGGAAAGAGAAAAAATGTGAATTTCAAGCAAAAAAAATAGTCCCACATGTGCTCCTGTGTTTGGTCTCACCCATGGGGCTGGCACTGAAGGTCATCGGCACAGGGGCAGTGGTCACGGGGACCCTCCTGGTCCCAGGCTAGCATGTCCATCAGCAGGTTGGGGTGGCTCAGACAGGACTCCCCTTTGTCCGGTTTGGGGTTGCATACTGGAAACAAAAGCTCTGATGGAAGCAGCAGAGAGAAAAATACATGAAGTTTAAAACTGCCTTTACTGAACCTTTTAAGTCATTGACTGCTCAGTCCAAACGACAGGGTCCCGCTTAGAGTATCCCTATCCTGGCTTTGTTAGTCTTGGACTATGTTTGATTCCTCAATTCTGTCACCAAGCATTTAGAAGTGGTTACAGGTTGAGAATACCATGTCACACATTGCTTTAAAATAACAAGCAGATCCAATTAGGCACTTTAAGGTTGTCTCTTTGGTGTTCCAACCCAGGGGAAGCTTACCTGGTTGGAAAGCACAGCAGAGTTGTGGCCTGCAGTCACTCTGACCCTGACAGATGGTTCCCTCTGTTCCTCTGGTGGCGTTCATTGTGCACTGGCCCCACACACACATCTGATCAGAGCAGCACTCCTCATCCTTGACGCAGGGCTACATGGGTACACACAATTAGATATATTTAAAAAAGTATGTCAAGTGCATCCTTTTGGATTCATGTAGTTAGCATTACATCATGGCATTAAGTAAAGGCTCTTTTTTTCTTTATGCACTTTCATGTCACCTTTTTGTGACTTTTGTACATTTTCAAGTCCAGGGGTGTGTGCAGAGGGGGGCATGGGGTGGTATGTCTATGTTATGCTACTTTCCACTTCTACTCTATTATATTTTAAAAGCAAATATTGCACATTGTAGCATACATTATTTATTTCTGAAACTTTGGCACCATTACTTAACCAGGATTATGGATTGTATTATATAAATAGTCTAAATACTTATTTCTACCACTTTGTAAAACATGTTTTATTCAAAACAGTCAACGCAAATTTTGTTTAAACTCAAGTGCATGGCTACTTTTTATCTACTGCACATACGATTTAAAGTCATGTCTAATATTTTCTATGCTGTATGCATTTCTAATAAAAAAAATACAGAAATTGCCGTTCCTCTATTGGCCACTTGAGGCTTCAAATATGTAAGTCCCCATATACTGCCATTTTAAAATGTCCAACTTAACAGCATTATAAAGGATGTTTAAAGATTGGAAGAGAAATAGCCTCTGTGGATGTTGTTTTCCCCTGTATGTATTTTGATGAGGCATAAAGTTAGCCATGTTGTCTCTTTGACTGACAGGTTTTAGCCAAGCACTGCTAATCTGAGTGACTGATCTAAGCTCTCAACACTGACCATTGGAATTGTATGATAAATATTGTGTGCTTGAGTACTGGTGAGTGAAATTCTAGGATTTTATTAGTCTGTTAACACTTATCATCTAACCCATATTCAAACTTTCAAGTATAATTGACAAACTTGTACTCTACTCTTTTTGCTCAAATTCCTTTGGAGCTCAACAAAAACTGCATGGAGGCTCAAGCTGAGCTTTCAGACCGATGGGGCTGACAGTCCAGAAATCACAAGGTTAAGTTATGGTGATTACTTTTACATGCAGCCAGTCACACTGTTCTGTAACCGGAAAGTTGCTACCCAAAATCAGCTAAAAGGCAATACAACGATTAGAGGGGGAAGTGTGGAGCTCAGAGATAATTGTCTGTTGGTTAGTGATGAAGTACTGGAAGAAAAACCACTGATTATAGTAGCTCATAGCAACCACAAAAGACAACAATGACTGTCTCCCCACCATGTCTGTTGGGATACAGGGGAGGCATTTGGAGTTCTCAATCTCATACAGGCAGTATTTCAGGTTGCCACAGTCCTCGTCCACCATGCATTCCTGTGGGATGAGAAAAATGAATTACAAATATATTAAGTGATGAAGAACCAAAAAAAAGAAGTATTTATTATAGTTTTAGATAAGAAATACATGCATCTTGAAAATAATCTCATCTCACAACAGACATCATTATCAAGAAGCACTCAGTCAAACAGAATTCAGTGTAGCTGAGAGCTATTTGCCTGTATCACAATAACAGTCGTACGTGTGATGTGTTGCACCCCCACATAATGACTTCCTGGTATCTGCTGGGTCCATCTCCATGGAAACTGCATTAAGGACAACTTCAGTGGCATGTGAATGAAACAGAAGGGCTGGGTCTCTTGAGTCTCCCCTCCTTCTGTCCTCCACACTTGATTTGCACTCCAGTATGTTAAAGGTAAAGAAATAATCTTCAAATACGTGCCCTTTCCAGGATGACTCCCAGTACGAAATCATGCTTAAGATAAAACACTTTTTTTTTAATGCCTGAAACAATCTGGGCTTTTAATGCCAAGCTGGAAATATTGTTTCTTGTTGTTAAATGATGTTAACTGTGAGTTTGTTGCAGGAACACCAAGTACACCATGCAACGAAGTAACAAATGTTGTGCATGCTGAAAAGTGGGCTTTCAAGGGTGGATTTTCCAGCAGAATAAGTAGGCAAGTCTTTATGCTAATGAGATATTTGAGATTTAGTTTGACTTGTTTCCAGTGGTGAGAGGAAACAGTGCGTTCCAAAAACAATCCCAGCCACATGGGTGGATTTCTCTGATTTATCTTTGAAAGTGTTGCCTGTAAAAGTTTAACACAGAAACAAAACTAAGAACATCTTTAAACCAGACCCTCTTTCCCACTGTAAATTTAGATTTCAGATTTCTTACCCAAAAGCTTTTTTACCATCTGCATTTCTACCTCGTCAAATGCAGGAAAACAGGTCTAATGAAGCTAAAAGGTTAGACATGAATCCCACATTCGAGTCCAGGCAGATTTCTTTTATTTGTGAGAAATGGATGACTTTTAAAGTTGGCCTATTCTCCTTTTTGGGGGGTTTCCTTATTAGTATTTTTCTGAGCACATACAAGATGACAAAGTTGCAAAGCTTGGAAATCAAATGTTATTTTTGGAGGGAGACAAGTTCAGCAGATTTCAGATGCCAGCTCTCATCAGCTGGTGGCTTGGCAGATTCTATTCTGCTCATCCTATTCGCAAGTCTTATAGGAGCGTGCTATTTTGCTGCAAGCCACTTTGTCACACACCGCCACCCCACATTGTTTAGCCTGCTCATGCTATTTCTGACTTGAACCATGCCATGTTCGTAGTCTGCTTTGTTCTGTGGGCGATTCCTGCTTCCTCGCAGTGTTGACCTTTCTCTCCCTGCATTTGTGTATGTTTCCCAGAGCCATGACTACCTAACTGTTATCACTGGTTCTTTGGATTGTGCACTTGACCCGTCCACCAAGAGGCCAGCTCATCCGCCTACACTCTGCAGATAGTTTATAGTATAATTCAGAGTCTTTAGTGTTAATTTTTCCAAGTGTTTTCAAGTTAATACCTTAGAATTGTGCTGTGCTCCAGATTTCCTTCTTGCGTGCCAGCTATTCCACACAGTATTTCATTTTCTTGCTCTCCAGTCTGATTGTTTGTTTGGCCCTTCTCCTACAACGCCTCTCCTCTCTGGCTTTGCCCCACAAACCTCCACTGCACATTATGAATTTGTGAATAAACCTTGTCAACTGCTTTTCCAGTGTCCCGTCCTGCTTCAGTTAAATCACAACAGTAGGAGGATCTTGCTGCTGCCCCCCCTCCTCTTAGGCTTTCTATGTATGATTTTGTAATGGCGGGGAGGTCCCAGAAATACCACCGAATATAAATGTTTGAAAATGGAGAAACAATCCCAGTTTTTTCTGAAGTGCTCCTGACAGAAGATGAGTTATTCTCCCACACAACTTAAAACGACTTGTTTTTAGTATTTCTCACTACTTATCTATCTTACAAGGCGACACGAAGCCACGGCGCCCGCCTAGTAGCTTGTTCAGCACACTCACAAGCAAAAAGTGAGCACATGCCTCGCAGTTTTATTGGCAACTGACATTTTCTAAGACAGCTACACAGCTCCTTAACGAGTTAGGTAGAAAACTCATGCCAAGCCAGTATCGTAGCTGGGCTAAGTAACCAATTAGAAAATGCAGCTGCTAAAATGGAGGTGTTTAAAATCTGTGTAAAAAGAGCACAGACCACTAAAATAAAGTTATGAAACCATAAATTAGCAAAATACGGGATGTTTAACGCAACAGCTGAAATGTTTTAGCCACAGTTGTCTGCAACACTTTGTAGCAGCAAGACTGAAAATTGTTATAGACAACAACGCTGTAGGAAACTATCTAGACCAGGGGTGCCCAATCCCAGTCCTCGAGAGCTACCGTCCTGCAGCTTTTACATGCATCCTTGTTCCGACACGCCTGAATCAAATGAATGGCTTGTTATCAGGCCTTTGCCAAACTTGATGGCCCACTGAAGAGGTAATCAAACCATTTGATACAGCTGTGTTGGAGCAGGGATGCATCTAAAAGCTGCAGGATAGTAGCTCTCGAGGACTGGGATTGAGCACTCTCGAGTCTCATAAATCATTTTACTCACAGACTGCCAACGCTTATTTAAAAAGCATTCACATTTTAACCAAATGTTTCCACATTCTAGCTTACATGTGCTTTTTTTCATCTTCCCGTGTGCTGACTTAATTTTTTTTTTCAAAAGCAACAACAGTGCCATGCTGTTAACTTACTCTACTCCTCTGTGACCTAACAAATACAGTTAAATACATATGCGGTTAGCTGGTTGTGTTTTTTTGTTGTTGTTGTTTGATTTAGTTCAGTTTTCTTTAGAAAAGTGGACCTTTCTGGCTTACAGTCTTACTTGCTTGCTCTGCATTTTTTTTTTCCTCTATTAACATAACCACCATCTGTACGGCTGCCAGGAAAGAAAAAGATCAAAACCACCGCCGTGAAGTAAAGAACAGGCAGCAAGCAGCAACCTCAATCCAAGCTGGCCTCCTCTTGGCGAAAACTATGAAAAGTATATGGTAGGTTTCTTTGCTGGATGAGATCATCCAGTATAAAAAACAAAACAAAAAACGTGTTAATACAATGGTCCCATAGTTTTAGAATCCTTTTCTCTGTCTCGTCTTACAAATGTGGAATATTTACCAAACTGAAGGAAAATGCATCTCTGGAAACATTACACTGAAATCAAGCACTCTAAAAGCTGATAAATATTTAAAACAATACTGACAGATTCTCACTGGAATGTGATTTTTTTAAAAGAAGCTTGAGCTTTTATCTGTTTCCAAAAGGCAGCCTTTATTATTCAATTAAACTTTCCATCGCTTTGAAAAGAGGTCTGAAACTAAGCGAGCTGGACTTTATGTTTCTCTCCAAAATATTTCCAGAATCCCAACTTAATACGAGCTAAAACAATAAACAATTAAGCTCAGTACATAAAGTACTGAGCTTAATGAGTATGCTGACTCACATAAAAACAGCAGCTTCATGGCAGCATTGGGAAAAGGTGAGCAGAGAAGAAAAAGCCAAAAACTTGGTTTAGGTTCAGGTCTGGATCCAAGAGAAGAGGTAAAAGACTCACGTGGTTCATGTTGTTCCACTGGCTGGAGATCTCCATATGAACATGGGACAAATGAGTCTCTCCAGTTTTGTTATTTGTGTCCTATAAAAACAGTAAAGGGGTGAAATGCTGTATCAGACCTGGGGAAGAAAAGCAACTCTTCTTTTGTTACCAATTATTTATAAACCCACTCAGACATTGGAGACCATGAAGTGAATGGCTTGTGTGTGAAAGTTACACTGTGATGAGTGAATCCCTACCTTGTCAGTTCTGTCTAGCAACTTGACTGCTCTCTCTCCATCCTTTATCACCATCGTAGTTTCATTGTGGTAGTTAGGACCCAGCTCCAGTGATCCTGAAGAGGATTTTGCACTCTCTGTAGTGATCTGTTGGAAGGAACACTAGGATAAGTCTTATTTAAAGAACAGCAGCATATGTTATGCCATACATCTGTTGTTCATATTTTGGGAAATATGAATCCTTAAGGGGGCTGTAAGAATGGATAGTTTGCATTCTCTGCTTGATGCAAAAGGGAAACCTCCCAGTAGCCCAGAAATGATGAAAACCAGACGCTCACTGACATCAGGGAATGTATCGGACCTGCTGAAATTCAATTCTTAGGAAGGAAAATAACAAACACGAGATACTGAAGGATTGCTGTATTGTTGTATGAAGTTCTTGCGGGAGCTCTTCTGTATTGCCTTTTCTTTTATTGAACTGAGTGTCTGAAATCTCTATTTTAAGCAAATACTATCATGATGAGTGACGGTAGTACTCAGCACGGGGTGGGTCAGATTTAAAGCAGACACGGAAACTATTTGTCTGCTAAAAATAGACACATAGTTTCTACTTTTTAGACATTAAAACAATTTGAAACACTTTTTATCCCCCTGCTTTCTAATTAAACTGTCACGTATTTGCTTTAATGTGGACACATGGATTTATCTGCCAGTCAGCACTGGCTTCATATGAATGGGTAAAATATGACGCCAACCTGGTCCACTGCCTCCTCCAGTATGTGCTGAGTGTCCTCCATCAACTCCTCTACCTCTCGGAACATATCGTTCAGGCTGACCGGCCCCCGCTCCAGGCTCTCCCGCAGGAACAAGGTCCCGCTCCTCGCCGTGCCGACGGCTGCCCACAGAAAGCACAAACCCCGGAACACTGACAGCTGCGTGATGCCGGACATCTTTCCTTCTCTCTCCACCTCGTCTGTCTACCGAGCAGCACACGGGTGTGACGCACGCAGGGCGCACAGCTGCACACAGCTGGATCCGTTTTATTTGGAAAGTATGAGGAGCAGCAGCAGCAGCAGCCGTGGTGGGGAGGTGGAGGAGGAGGAGGAGGAGGAGGAGGAGAGGAGGGGGTATTAGCAGGATCAGGTTTAATGGGGTGGAAAAAGTTCCTGCTGCATTTTGTGATTTAAACGTCAAACACAGGCGAGTGGCCTTTATAAAGACATAAATGTGAACCGGACTGTAAAACAAACAGAAGAAAAAGCTGACAGACGAATGCCAGATGTGATCTGCAGAGGCAAGTTCCCACGTAGGCCTGCGCTTAGTCACCGGTCACTCCAGTGGAGCTGACAGCAAGAAATACACATCATGTTAACAGCTTTACTGAAGGTCTGTCCGTGCTTTTGCAAATCTAGACAAAGTTTGGACTCTTTTGCACAATCCTGCAGAAAAAAAGATTTTAGTCAAATTATATTTATGTGATGAAGAGCAACTCGATGTTTCATTACTGATACTGTGTAGCATGGGAACTTAGGCTCCTGAATTTATAAGGTTCAATTTGAGGACTTCCGTTCAATTCTGAGTGTTGGTTCTGGTTTGAGCTTATTGCCCTGATTATGAGTTTTAGTATTGGGATTTTGGGTTAATGTCTTTATTATTATTAGTAGTAGTAGTAGTAGTAGTAGCAGTAGTAATATAAGAGTAGTAGTAGAAGTTGTCTCTCCAGCGCCTCACTCCGTCTGGTTTTAGTCCCCTTGTGTTCTTTTGTCTACAACTTTTCATGTCTTTTATTACGTTTTGGTTATTTCCTGTTTTATGTTGAAGGTTAGTTTTGCTTCCGGAGTCTGTCTTTCCTCACTGTTATCATCTGCTGTCACTCGATTCCTCCCGTGTCCTGTTGTCTAACTAATCCTGTGTTACTCCTGTCTTTGTCTTTGCTTGTGTAAGTCTTTGGTTTGTGGGTTTTAGATTTTACCTGTTGGACTGTGTATTTTATGAAAAGCTTACCTTTTCTTAAAATATCCCTCTCTGTTCTCTCCTATAAATCTCACATATTCAAATGGTTATGAAATCTTCTAGTTATCTTTGTTTCAGCCTTACCTTGCATCTTTGAAAGTTACTGCTCCCTGGTGTGCATCTCGTATGAGTTCCTGCCTCTCCTGTGTTTCCTCCTGCTGGAGTCCTTGTTCTTATTGCTTTTAGCTCAGTCTGTATTCTGGGTTACCTACCTTAGCCACCTGAGCTGATTGCACCCACTCAAAATAATGCTTGCGGCAGTGGTGTAATGTAACAAAGTATTTGTACTTCGTTACTGTACTTAAGTAAATTTTACGTATCTATACTTTACTTAAGTAAAAAAAAATAATGCATACTAATACTTTTACTCATGTAGATTTTTCAGCAATTATCTGTACTTTGTACTCCACTACATTATTAAAATGCGTGTCGTTACATCCTTCGGAATCTTGCATAAAAAATTTTTGGCCGACTGACGTTTTGCCGTTGCTGGCCAATGCACGTTGAAACAGATCGGAGATCTGATTGGTCAAAAAATCACGCCGAAAATAGTGAGTTTTTGAAACAACACAAGCGGAACTGATGTAAATCGAAGAAAAGGACACCAAATATCAAACATGGACGAAGAGCCAACAACGTCGACTGAGCTTGAGCCTGTGCCCTGCAGCTCTGATTCTGAGAGACACCCCTGGCCTTATTTAAGCAAGTTATTTGAATTTAAAGGTT
This sequence comes from Hemichromis elongatus, assembly GCA_015108515.1. NCBI lineage: Eukaryota > Metazoa > Chordata > Actinopteri > Cichliformes > Cichlidae > Hemichromis > Hemichromis elongatus. The sequence goes on along the minus strand of VUQR01026072.1, from coordinate 537 downwards.
CAAAGAATGACTCCTGGCGTTTTCAATGTGCCAAGTGCCTACCTCAATGCAAAGAAATGTTGGTGTTTAAAAACTCCCCTTCAAATTTGAAGAAACATATAGAGGTAAGACATGCAATGCTAGTTATTAATATTTAACCCTCTGGGGTCGCTGGACGCACCGGTGCGTCAGAATCACATGATCAATTTAAGCAAACACAGCAACAAGACGCAGACCCAGAGTCTCAATTTAAACTTGGTTCGAAAGTGCGGACTTCAAACTATATACCAGTTTTTAAATCGTGTTAATAGGCCACGTAAAACCAGAGTTATGATGAAAAATACACGCGATGTTTTTTTCTGAATAAAATAGCGCTGTTTACAGTGGGAACACTCGGTATAAACAGCGATTTCAGCGGACAGCGCTAGCAAACACTGAAAAAGAAAAAACATCCCTTCCCTATTAGTGGAAAACTATACCATGTCGACCAATAAAAAAATAAAGATCTAGCAACATGTGGCATTTGGTTGTTTAGGTAGAGGGGGACGTTTTAGGAGT
>VUQR01026067.1:0-19784 GCA_015108515.1 Hemichromis elongatus | reverse complement strand
ATAAATAAAAAAATTTAAAAAAACATTTAAAAATGCAACCACTGAATGAACGATCAAGTGCATCAGACACTACAGGAAATGGGAAAAGAAAGGAAAGAGATCAGCGAAAATAAAGAAATCCTAGCATGGTAAAATACTCTGAATGATGCAATAAAATGCTACAGTAAGCCAACAGATGTTGAACCCATAATCATCATCACAGGCTAAACGTCTGCCGCTTTGCTGCTCTTATCTCTGTTGTGTGTTTCACCCCACGTGTGTCTAATTTGACAAATACACACTCGAAGAGAGAGAGAGCAGCAAATTAGCAGTAAAGACTCACCGTGGGCACATAAAATAGGAAAGTTTAAGTTTTACATCATTCCTTACACTTGCAACTTTGTAAACTTAAGCTATGCTGCCATGTTCTCTTTTAGAGAAAAGAAGATTTCCTCTTATAAATCTTGCTGTCGTTAACTTTCATATTGAACATGCTCATTGAACCCTGTAGAGTCTGAGATGTAGCTTTGGGGGTTTAAGCAGTGTTTCCAAGTATTGGACGTCTAGTCTCGGGGGACGTCCACTTTTGGGAAAATTATGGCATGTTTTAACACATTCTCCAAAAGAGCAAACTTATAAAGGTTCTGCTTTTATAGAGGTAATCGTGCTTGATTACACTCGAGTAATCAACCATCTTGAATCAGCACCACTTGGCAGCTACTTATCCTAAGAGCGTTCTTCGCTTTTATTTTTCACAGGAATACAAATAAAACACTTTATTTTGATTGTGCCATCTCACTTTAACCTTTTCTCAAGATGTATGGGAGGAAATACAGTTAGAAGTGCAGAAAACAGTGTATCACTTACAATTGGAGAAAATTAAGTTTTCATTGAGAGATAACGTAAAACAGTTTTATCTAACTTGGCAACCCTTTATAGACTACGTTAATAAGTAAACTGGGAGAAATGGCCTCCTCCTTTATCGATTTAAGTATATGTATGTGTAAGTATGTATGTATATGTGTATGTACGTATGTGCAGGTATATTGTTCTGTTTTCCTTTTTTTTTTTCCTCTGTTTTTTTTTAATTTTATTTTATTTATTTATTTATTTTTATCCCTTTTATATACTTATTTAGTTATATGAATATGTACATATGGACGTAGATATGGGATTGCTTAAATAATGGAAATTATAATTTATGTATGTTTGATGCCAATAACAAACAAAATAAAAAAAACAAAACAAAACAAAGAAAAGCAGACACACTCGCATTATAACAGAAACAGTGAGTATTACTCCATTCTCTGCTGAGGAAACCTTTACTCACTGTATCTTTACACTGCAAATAGTTTTCTGCTGTATTGTCATGACCTGTAAATGATCCAGATATCAACAACAGCATCAGTATCAGGGGTTTAATTTTTGCTCTCTTACCTGCCACAGAAGTGTAAAATAGGGTAGGAGGTGACCACACAAACAATGATGAAAGCTCTCGCAATGGCTACGGCGATATCATCGGGAGGGTATGACATCAACACATCCTGACTGACGTTGGAGCCAAATGTCAGGAAGCCACAGATACCTGAACAAATCACAAATCACACCAAGGATCTGAAACACCTTTTATTTCACTGCATTAAAAGCAAACCTGCAGGCTGACTACATTTCTGGAATATATTTCCCTGTTATAAAAAACACCTTCAAGTGCTTTTTTTAATCTAGTTTCTCAAATGTATTTAAAAGTCAAATATAAACAGGTATGTTATTCGGTATAGATGTACAATACCTGTTCCAGTGTAAACAAAAAGGCAGATTATCATGCTGAAGAAGACAACAATTCCCCAAGGTCTGATCTCCTTCCTTCTCATGCTGTTGAACACTGGCACAGAGCTGACATGGCACTTTGACCAGAGATCAGAAAAACGATGGCAGGAGATACAGTTTATTAATATTAGAGTCAAATCATAAAGGCGCTTTATTTAAAATCTCATCAAATGATACCAAATAAAGAGATACCTGGAAGCCAAAACATATGGTGGGCATTGCATTAAAAACGGCGGTCCAGGAAGCAGAACTGTAACAAACACAACAATTTAGCAACTCAAACAAAGCCAGATGAGGATGCAGACGTTTATAAAGTGTCGTGAAATGTGTCCGCACCTGGTAGGAACATAGCCCGGAGTCACTTCTTTGTCCGGCCAGAAGTACTTAATGATGATCACTATGGTAACATACCAGGTTCCCATCACACTCAGACCACTACCAGGAAGAAAAAGGAACAATTCAAATAAACGTGTAAAATTTAAAATAAATATAAGAAGAAGAAGAAGAAACTAATTCTCAGAGTGAAAATAAGCTGCAGGTGAGCAGAGACAAAGTTCTGTACCTGGCATACTTCTGGAAGCCAATCTCTTTGGGGATGGAGAGAGGAAGGATGACCAGTACCGCAGTCACAGAGATGGTAAATTTGCGATTAGTGTACCAGAAGTGAGCATCTTCACCTTCTGCATTATGAGCCGCTGCAGCGATCACTGAAACAAAAAAAAACAACAAGGATTTCAAAAAGATTTGAGAAGGGCAAAAAGAGGAAGATCCAGAGTCAAGCTGCTGTGTGCTAGAGAAGGTTACAGAGCAGGAGATTAGCTAAACAACTATACACACAGGATGGATGTAGAAACACAGACGATTAAAGTCAAACAGTTCATTCAATTCTAAATAGCAAGAGATCAGAGTTACATTGTTTAAACACTGTCAGCATCTCTGGGCTGAGGTGATCACATGAGAGACACGTTTATTGAGCGAAAAAGCTGAGTAGTGTCATCTCTCGTGTTCTTTGCCCTCATCAGTAACAACACTGCCTTTTTTCATGCTGCTCTACGACAGAGACTTCCCCTATTTAACACATCACCACGAAATGCAAAAGAAAAGCAGAAATAACATTTATATGTAGGAGATGATTGGATGAATTAGCCCATGAAAAAATAAATAAAATAAATCAAAACCTTATATGATTTAAATTTAGTGGATCTTCCTTTTAAAGATCATACTCCAGACCACTTTAAGCATCACTAATATTTTTGATGGCTCCCTGAAAGTCCTGTCCTGTCCCTGCCTCTGCAGTGTGTGCTGGATGTTGTCCTTTACGTGAAATTAGATCCTTCACCTCAGATTTCATTTTATGGAAGTGGTCAAAGCCACAGAGAATCAAACCCAGGAAACAGAGCTTGTGGCCAATAACGACTTTGTAGCCAGAATTTCAAAAAAAAAAAAAAAAAAAGTTTTTGAAGAGATGTTTAGATAAAATTATTTCAGGTGCGTCTTTTGACTTTTCCATTCCAGTTCTAGAGGTTTTGTGATAAAATAAGCAGACTCACGGCGATCAAGCTGGTCTCCAATGACAATGAAGAAAGCAATGCATGTGCCAAATGTGTAGATGGCAATGGCTACTTCACATAAAACTCCTGTGATTTTCCCGCACGTGGCTCGAACAACTTCCTGGTAAGTAGCTTCATTACTGACCTGAATAAAAGAGACAGATAATTTTTTTTAAAAAAAAGGATGTAGATCCAACAGCAGGTAGGTACGCGGTGGTGATACTCAGGTTTCTCATGTGACTTCATTATCCGAGAGTTGCCTGACATAATGGAGGTGATGCAATCTATTGACTGTTGATTGTGTACTTGTTTGTTTTTTCACTCACAGTTGTAACAGTTTATCTCATTATGCTTAATGTTTAATAGGTTTATCACTCACTTAGACCTCAGTCACACAGACCTAGAGACCACAGTCAGTGACCCCCCACCTGGCAACCTTTGGTTCCTAGGAGAAAATGTATATTCCCCAAGGAATATACAGTGAGTGGTTGTAGGCAGTCACTAGGTAAAATCTGTATCACAGAGGGTGGTGACTCAAACACCTTATTGAAGTTTGTTTGCAGATTATCACAGTCGCCCACTTCAAATGCTCACCAACTTCTCTCCAAATGGTAACCACAGCAACTAAAAACAGGTGTTTGGGTCAGCACCTCTTCACAACCAATTTGACCTAGTGAAGCCAAGCAACCTCCAGCAATCACTCGCAAACCAGTCAAGAAATACTTGTTTTTGACTGGTTGGAGAGTGATTTTTTTCCCCTAGAAACCAATGGTTGCTAAATGGTCTGCAACCAGGTTCTAGTCCTATGTGGTTTGGGTTTTATTCACTTAGCACTACAAATTTAAAAAAGTTGGACAAATTAAAGTCACAAGGTTAGCAACCACATAACTACTAAACCTGAATAAAACATATGTGGGAAAAAATATTCAGACAAATTAAAAGTATAAACTTTGAAAAGCTCTGTAGCCTGTATGTATTTACCTGATTTTTCATTGCCAACATTAAAATCATTATCATTAAAATGTTGCAGCTAAATTAGCCATTAAGTTTAAATGCAGCTGAAACAGAGTTTAACTGTCCAAATTAGGTTTTTAATTACAAGCCTGTGATATTTTCCACAAGTCAAAATTGATGTATCCGTGAACTCACTGAGAACATGGATCGCGCCTGCAGTGTGTGGCATTTAAAACAGGTTTTTCTACATAACTCCACAAACATTCGAGCAGCAGGAGCATCACTGTTTACTACTTAAGTAATTTAAGTCACTTTTATTTGGCTGTCTTGCATTGTGGCAGCACACCGGACAAACACACAGAAAAATACTTGATTTACTTGAATCTGTATGGTTATTGGCAAAATTAAGGTTGGAGTCTCATACATTTACATACCCAGAAGCCATTCAACAGCTGAATGTAAATGATTTTCTTTAGCGGATATTGCTGCATTACTTAAAACTTACTTCATTAATCTGACTCAGTCTGAGCTCTACCCTTTTTTCCAGTGTCTTGTGAGATGTAAGCACAAATCTGAGCTACTGGGGAAGTGAAAGTCCAAAGCTATCCATATGATCAGGAATACAACCACAGAACAAAGAAGTTGTTACTTAATAAAAGCTGCTTAGTTTGTTTCACTACGAATGAAAGAAGAAGACAAAAGAGAGACAAAAGTGATCAGATTTAAAGAGGTCCAGAACATGGCAGAAAAGTTTAAGAAAAAGAAGTGAAATGTGAAGAAAGTGGCAACACAAACCTGGGAGCAGTATCCAAGGACCACCAGGCCGCTGATTATGAAGATCAGCATAAACTGAAACACAACGAAACACAAAGCAGCACTATATGAATATGCTGGTCACATGAATACAGAGAAAGAATCTGATTGTCAGTGCTTGTACTCCGGGAATGAACAAGCTGATGCTAGATTCAGTCTGACTCTAATCCAGCTAACCTAATAATAAAATAAAATGACTTTTTTTTTTCCTTTCAGCTTCTCTTAGTGCCAAGAAATGTCTCATCCTCAGTGTAATGAGGGTATATTGATCAGCCACAACATTAAACTTCAGAGTAATATTCTGGAGGTCCCTCTTCAGCTTCCAAAACTGGCCTGGGGACTGGGAAATGAACACGAGACATCCCTTGGTGTCTGATACTCTGACACTGCCAATGGATCCTTTGGGTCTCATAGATTAAAGGGTGAGACTTGTGTGGGTCAGCTTGTCCTGGCACATCCCGCTGATGCTCTGTCAGACTGGGATTTCAGGAGTTTGGAGGCCAAATGTTGCACACTGGTTGTATTTCTAAAGCTGTTTCCAAGCATTTTCTCAATAATGTTGGGATGCATTGTTCTGCTTTAGGATGCTTCCATTGTTATCCAATGATGTGCTTGGCTTCTAGCAATGTTAAGGTGTGTGGTATGTCTCAAAGTGGCATAGGACCAGGACCATGCTAGGACCCAAGGCCTCTCAGCACAAAAACAGGATCCATTACCTCAACACTCAATGGTTTTATAAATTGAGCCTTTTGGTCATTTTGCAGCCAAAATTATAAATATGAATCCCAATTTACCCGCATTTCACTAAAAACTTGCTTCATGCTTAGACAAAAGAGGTGTACCAAAAGCACATTATCTCCTCACCAGCTGAAGCACCACTCCTGCAGTTACACCTCCTGCCATATTGAAAGCAGCAGGGAAATTGAGTAGACCTGCTCCCAGCGCTGCATTCACCACGATGAAAATAGCGCCCAAGGTTGACACTCCCGAGCTCCTCCTGTCAGACTCAGGTTGTCGAACAGAATCCACGCTGGGGCTCTGCAAGAGCCACGCCCTTTCTCCAGAGTCACTGCTGCCAGCACCACCCCAGTCCTCGAGATCATTTTTAATTGCCATGAGTCACCAGGGTGCAGCTCAGTCTGGGAAGCGTTAAGCACCTCAGAAAATCAAGTGAGGGAATTTGAATGAAGTTACAAGATGTAACCCAGCTGCAGATGAACATTTAGGTCCAGTCAGGAGCCAGCTGAGGTTTCTCAACGGTGATGGTTTGATGGTGGAGCCATTTGGAGATTGAGCTGTAATAAAATATTGCCTGTATTTAGATGCATTTGGGAGCAGTGCGGTATCAAATTAACATTCTGATTACATTAGATGGGGAAGTAAAAAAAGAAAAAAGAGGGGTTGAATTACCGTCAATGACGATCATGAGCCATGTTTGTTAAAACAGTTTCTGTTCACTGATTCCTAGAAGCCCATAATAAACTGTATGTAGAAATCCCCCAGTTTAGGGCAGTGAAGTGGTACTTTTCCTTTTAGAAACATGACACCATTCTTATTATCACCATGTTTAAAAAAAAAAATCAAAATCAGAGCTCAAGAACAAACGCCTTTAAAAGAACAGTCGTTTTACAAGTGGATCTCTTTTTAAAAAGCTAACAATCTTTAGACAGAAAGTGTAGGCGAACACACAAAGCTGCTATGAATAAAATAAGGAAGTGATTTATTAATAGTGTCCAGCTGATCTCCAACAGTGACACACACACACAGGTATCTACAGGAGACACTGGTGAAGTAATCCACCTTTTATCGTGGCTGGATTCAGGCTTTTCTTTTCACTAAGGTAACAATAGCATTTATCAATACACCCATACACCACTGTGCCTACATTAGCTAGCTAGCGAACAGCACACCGAGCTGAATTTCACAAACCAGTCCGCAAATGTAAGCATCTCCGGGTTACTCACAATAAAGATTAAAGAGTCGTCTCTGTTTCGCGTAAGAATAAAGTGCTCGTATCCTACCTTATGCCGCCACGGCTGGAAATGAGACCTCAGTGTTTTGACCGTGACGAGCAAGTCATGTGCGCTACAATAGTATTCTGGGTAATGTAGTTTTCCACTGGCGTTTTCCTAACTCTTCCATCGCATGCATTTTGAAATTTTCTTTGATATTGGGCATATTGGGACCTGATGAATGTAAAAACAAAGAATTACGCGATTTTTGTTTCTGCGAAAAATGAGATCCACATATGAGATTTGTTTAAAATTTCGATAGAACAGTGGCAGTAATGTCCTCGTAAGTGGATAGCAGGCCCTCATAGAGCAAAATTTAGTATTTTGGTCTAGACAACCCAAAATTTGATGTCCACAGATATGGACACCAGGTCCCGGGAGCTTAAACCGTGTTGGATAATCTGAGGCCTCTACTCTTGACATAATCAGAAAATTGTTCGCTGTTTCTTAAACGTATTGCGTATATAACGTTCTCTTTTGTACAAATTCAGTCTTCTTTCAATCCTTATTTTTAACATTACCTTTGTTTTCACTATAAATATACTACTGTAAATTTTATACCATAAATTAAAAGTATTGGTAAAGACCAAATTTTGTGTTTCTATAACCTTAAATTTTTAGTTTTGCTCAATAGCCGTTTCTTGCATGGGTAAATGAGCCTCCAAGAACACATGCAGCTACATCCATTTTTTAAGCAAATACAAAAGTCAAAGCCCTCTGTACTTTTGTTTGTGCTTATGCAACTTAAGATTATTATATACAAGTTTAGCTCATTATAGCTAATAAAGAGTGAGGAAACTGCCCTGGACCTCAGTGTGATAATAAGATATAGGTCTAAGCATGATGTAGTGGGTGAATGTGAAGTAAAGAGACAAAACTGGTTTCACATCTTTAATCTATGATTTATTATTTGTTCAATGTTGTACAAGACCAATGATCCATAACAGAGAATGCAAAAACATTGAGGCAGAGTACCAGAAGTATGAGCAGACTTGGGCAAACCCCACATTTTGAATTGCCATCTGTGTCTCACAGTCCTAACGATGAACAGATTCACACACTGAAAACATGGCGTTCATCTCAATAAACAGTGTGTGCATCATGAACTGTTGTGTTCCCCTGAAGGAAGCACCCCACACAACTTTTCCATAAGGTATAGAGTTTTCATTTTGGGAGATGAACACGTCCAATTTGGTGTAATAAAAAGTCCTTACAGCAGGATCGACAGATTTACTGCCTCATTCTCAACTCTCTAAACCATGTGCTTGTTTGTATCTGGGCTTACAGCAGGACCAGCAGAGAGAGACCGCTGCCCTGTGATCGCTAAAACAGAAATCAAACATTTTTAAAATTCTACTGAAACAGAACAGATAGAATAAACTGCTGAATCATTTGTTAGGACAGATGCAAAGAGTAAAGAGATTACATGATTGCTAGATGCCCATTAGTACAGTAAAGCCCAGTGATGTCTTGAGACTCAAACAGTGCCTCACAGTTTAAAGTGCTACAACTCCAATCAAAGAGGAAAACCTCGGGTCAACTACAAGCTTTCAAAAAGCACCAGAGGTCTCATCTCCGTCTAGCATTGCCTGGATAATTTTTCCTCAAAGTTTATGTGTCTGGGCCCACAGCAGATAGAGCACACATGTAGGAGGACACGAATGTACAGCCAACAGTTCATTTCTGATAATAAATAAGCAAAGACGATTCCGTCAAGGGAAGAAATCTTTCAGTTTGGCAGAAAAAGTCTTTAGTGAAATGTAGAAAGAGAAAGTGTAACTGGAAAATAGAGCCCGTAACAAGAGCAACCGTTCCAAATTTAACTCATTATGAAAAGCAGAAAACAAAAAGGCTATTTAAAAAAAAAAATAAAAAAAAATAGTTCTCTAAAGGTGAAATGAAGGAGACAGAATAAATGACACTTGAAGCTCATCTTTAGTGCTGCTCCTTCTGATTTTTCCCCACTCTACCAGTGGGATCCACTCTATTTAGTGACTGCATGAATCGCCTCTGCAAGGTAGCCCACGTTTCCAGAGGTCACACCTGCCATGGAAATTCTGCCATCCTTGGTCATGTACACTGAGAACTCCTTTATCAGACGCTCAACCTGCAGGGAAAGAAAAACAGCACAACAAATGAGGCAGGGAAAAAAAAAAAAAAAAAAAAAAAAAAAAAAACTTCTAAAAAAAAAAAAAAAAAAAAAAAAGTCATGTAATACAAGCAAGATTTCCTTTCATACTATTATTAGGAAGTTTTATCAATAGGTGTTCCTTAGTTCAGCCACAGGAGGGCCACAAGCCAGTGTACTTAAGTGGCAGCGCTGTCTCTGATACGGTTAGCCAAGGTGACCATAGAAAGTGTTCTACTGTTGACCAACAACAAGAGAGAGCCAAGGTGGAGATATTGTGTGTGCAGGAGAGCAGGTAGAAGCAAAGCAAGACCAGAAACATGGATCTGAAGGTGGATTCATATTGTTCTACTGTGGTGTACAGTGCTTAACCAACTTATTAGACCACCACCCAACATAGGGTTTACACTACACCTGCCCTAAATTAACAGTACTGGTAAAAAGAATTATGTTTCTGCACTGTTTAATCCGCCAGTATAAGCTCTTTAATCAACATGATAACGTTTATGCAAAAAAAATAGTATTATTGTTATTCATGAACTTTCAAATTTATTGTTTAATTAAATAGGATTCATGTTTTCTTGTTTTTATGACAGGTGTTTCACTAAATCTGTAAGCACTGGAGATAGGAAGAGAAGTGGAGCCTGAGTAATATTAAAGGAGGTGTATGTGGAGAGTGTTGTGGAGGTGAAGAGTGTCAGACAGGATCATGAGTTTAAAGCTGGAAATCGAAGGAGGGCTGTTGACTATTATGTGTGTTTGCAGCACAGGCTGGATGTCAGAGGAGAAAGAGGAATTCTGGAGGAATTTGGATGAACTGGTAGAGAGAGGGTGGTGATCGGAGCAGACTTCAGTGGACACGAAGGAGAAGGGAACAGAGGTGACGAGGTGGTGTTGGGTAGATATGATGTTAAGGAGAGAAATGCAGAAGGTCAGATGGTGGTGGATTTTGTGAAAAGGATGAAAAGGGCTTCAAGATGAGGGAGGAATCTGGGGTAATGCATAAGACTGGATGAAGGTACACAACAGGAGGACTGAATCTTATGCAGAAGGTTCAATCTGAAAGATACTGCAAGGTGGCGTCAGGGATGAATGTAGCTAGGATAGAATTGGATGGAAGCCTGTAGGATGACTCTGGAAATCAAGAAAAAAAAAAAGGAAGTGCAGAGGTGAAAGTTGAAGGAGGAAGAATGTTAGTCAGAGTCCAAGGAAGAGTTGAGACTGGGTCTGGGTGATAGGGAAGAATTAGCAGATGACTAAGAAAGTACAGATGAAGTGGTGAGTGACACTGTCAAGGATTGAGATGGAAATGTACTAATGAGTGAAGAGTGGTTAAAAAAGGTGGAAGGAATAAATTGAGGAGCTCATGAATGAAGAAAATGAGAAAGAGGAAGGAACGACAGAGAGCTGTTAAAGCTAGGTTAAGGACAGAGGTGAGCAGCGGTTATGGTTTAATGTCACAGTTTTGTATTTGCAAATGTTGATAAATACAGAAGTACAATACAGACAAGTATAGAGGAGGCCTGAAGGAGTTGCACAGTGTCTTTTTGGATCCAGAGACTATCGTAGGGAGGCAAGAGAGGAACAGTGGGACTGCATGTGGAATATAGGAGGGGCAGAGAAGTATGTGAGAGTGGTGCAGGACATGTGAGGTGTGCAGTAGAAGTGGCAGATGGGTTCAAGGTGGGGGTGGGATTACATCAGGAGTCTCTGTGGACTACGATGTTCAAAGATGACATTGTGCTCTGTAGTGAAAAGCAGAAGAGAGCCTGGAGAGGCGGGGGTATGCCCTGAAGAGAGAATGAATGAAAGTCAGAATACCTGTGTGACTTAGCAGGAGACAGGGGAAGATGAGGGGAGGATGAGCTTTAATATCTGGGGTCAACCATCCAAAGCAACAGACTAGAGTACAACAGCAGAGAGTGCAGGCAGGGTGAGAGTGGGAAGATGAGTTCCAGGGTGATTTGTGACTGAAGAATAGCAGAGTGAAAGGGAAAGTTTACAAGACAGAGGTGCTGGGAATAAAAAAAAAGGGCAGGAAGCCATGGTGGAGGTGGCAAAGTTGAAGATTTTAAGAATTTTCATTGTGAGTGACCAGAATGGAAAAGATTAGAATTGAGTTCATCAGAGGGACAGCTCAGATTGAGTGGATTGGAGCGAAAGGTAGAGAGAGCTGGTGTGACAGCGGAGGATGCTGGATGAGATGGAGGCATATGATCGGTCTGTGACGGGCTCTAAAGGGAGCAGCCCTCTACACACTTCATGTCCTGAATTCCTGCCTTTAAATTAAATTTCTTCTTTTTCAGAAGTCTATTTTTTTTTTAATAGTTGACACTTGAAACTATGGTGTTTGCCTAAAAATAACAGCTCGAGCTAGAGGACAGCAGCTGAAATAGGCAGCAGCACTGCAGTGAGAAAAAGGATCTTAAATCTATTTTTGGCTGTAATCTCTGCTCAAGGACAACACACTCTCCAGAGAAAGCCATGTCTATGTCACACTAAGTACTGGACATCAGCAGTTGTTGGCAGCAGCAAAGCCTGGTGATGGCAGGAGCCCCAGGCGACACAGAGGCCATGAAGGTAGACAACTTTGATGACAGTTCTACTATTTCTCCGCAAATAGCAGCACAAGTGCAAATAATCACACTGGTCACAATTTATGGTGCAGATACAGTTTAGAACACATTTTCTAAAAACTTAATCTAATTCATGACAAAGACTGATTTCTTGAAGAGAAAAAAAAAAAAAAGGGTCTTACCCCTCCGCAATCAAGCCCTTGCTGCTGTCCAAGACTTCAATATCCTTGTCCCCGAGGCACCAGCTGAGGCTGAGGTTTTCATGATGCAGCGAGGGCACAACAGACCCCATGTAGTCCCCGCAGACAAAGAAGATGTCATGTTTCTTGTAGGACTGAGGCAGAAAGATCTGCCATCCATCACCCAGTCGCTTGTTGGTGATATCACACACTTTCTGGTTCATGAGCTTCTGGCCTCCTTAGTAAGATTTGAGAAACACATTTGCAACACAAAGAAAGAAATTTATGCAAAATTAAATTTGTTGTTATGATGCCAACTTTAGCTAATTACATCTACAATGTTGAACTGGAATTGGGGAAAAAAAGCTTGTCAGTTCTTCTATTTTGAAATACACTGGATCACCATCTTACTGATACATAGATATGATGACTGGCTCTGCTATACATAGATATTACTTGTGCAAAACTCCCCTCATTTCTTTATATTTTGCTCATATAGAATGTTGCTAATAAAGAATAAACTGAAACAGACTCGCTTTACATTTTTTAATGGTTTTGAGTCGTAATTCTCTAGACTTTATGAAGGTCTTTCAAAGTTTTCTTTGAACATTGGCTGCTTTGAATGAGATCAAATAGAATAATCATACAGTTAAGACTCAATTGCCGTTTGTTGGTTCATAGTAGCAAAAACTGCCCCACCGATTTTCATGAAACTTGTGCATAAGCAATGGAAGAAGCCACTACCTTTTGATGCTGATCCAAATATTTGTAGAAAAATGTCCAGGTATTCATGATGGGTCTAGCTGCACTCCGAGTTCCCTTCTAGTAAAGAATAAATGTTTTTAGGTTCTTACCTTGCACCATGCTCGTGATGTAAAGCGGCTGAATAAAGTGGCTCAGTAATGCACCCTGAATCCCAGTAACAGTCCAGTGAAAAAGTTTGTCACTGCCAGACATGCAGCAGACTCTGGCACCCCAGAGACTCGGGTTAAGGTAGGCCACAGGGACCAGAAGGCCTTCGGCATGATACTGGAGCATCATACTGGTCTGGTTGTTGTTTGCAGAAACCCTAAAACAGGACATTATGCTACATTTTAGTTTACTAGAATGTTATGTTAATGAGTAATGGACAAAATTTATTGTCCATGATAGAGAGTTTAATATTAACTGACAGAAAGTTTAATATCATTCTGTGTTTAACAACATCTGAAAAATGTCACATTTCTTGGAAGATTAGCCACAGTTTTAAAATGAAACTGTGGTGGAGGAGTGGTCCCTGGCTCAGCTGCAGGGGAGGGGTGGCACAATGAGCTCTAGGGGGCGTCTTACAGAGACCTTTTAAAATAGCACATTTGCCAATAAAACCTAAAGAATCAAAGAATGGATTCATTAACAGAATCCTGTACTCGTAGAAGTTCTTAGGAGCTCCTTCGGGACAATGATTGGTGTAGAGATGCAGGCTGATCTTGGGTTTGAGCTGAAGCTGGTGGCTGGCTGCACTACTCTCAAAAATACAGTTCTCCTTGGCCTTTGGATCAGCATCAAAGAACAGCGAAAGCTGTTTATACAGAAACCTGAACACAAGCCAGAAAAAAATATATTATTCCCACTTTAAGCTGCAGCAGCACTTTGAGTCAATCAGAAGCATTTTAACTGGTAGAGAGCAAGTTAGCTGATGCAGCCTACTTTTTACATCTTCATTCTGAATATTAAGAATAGGCATTTAAAGTTCAAGTTTTCAAAATCAGAACCTGCACTTTAACAACTGCATTCATGAGATTTGGATGACGTACTTAGGAAGCAATTTTAGCAGATTGTACCGTAAAAGAGCCCGTCTGGCGATGATAATGGCATTGCTGTCATGAACCATCACCCCATTGTAGCAAAGCCATTCGCCACAACTTGAGCGGCCAGCTCCCACCGCCACTACCTTGTATTGCTCAAATGGACGACCTGCTGTATCCAGCACTTCTGTGGGGAAAGGAGAGCGTTTCTTCTCAAAGCTTCATTAACGATAGCTTTAGTTAACAGTGACTGCGAGAGATGAAGTACAGATAACACAGAATAATGCTTATAAAACTGTATTTATTTATCTTATTCTGGGACTTGAAGCATTAAATCCACTGAAACAAGTCATTTTGGTTCCTCTCTCTTAGGGACCTTAGTCACACGGGCCCAGAGATCAGTAGGAAGAATCCGTTTTCACTGACTCGTTGGCAAGTGGTTGCCTGTTTTTACTTGTTGAAATTGCTCCCAAAACCCTAGCTGTGAATGAATAGTTGTTAGCAGATTGCCACAGTTGCCCATAAGTGTGTAAATCTCATAAGGCATTCACATTAGGAGTTCCTGTTCCTCCTTATTCTTTAGTATTCTTTTAGTTTAAATGGGAAATACCAGCTTTTCTGCAAACACTTAATGCCAACGACTAGTGGTACAATAGTGAGAGTATTATACTTACTAATATAATAAACCAGATATGGAGAGCCTTGGTCTTCAAAGTGAAAACTGTTCTTTACCGCTGCAACTAGCACATTTCAAAAATATGCAGCTTTTACTTTGAAGACGAGCATTTTTTACAATTTCTTTACTGTTCTATGAGTAATTGGTAGGGTGCCCTTGAATGATGTCCAAGTTCGTGTGATTGACTCCTAAAGGCACTTTTATGCTCGCGGTTCACCACCTGTTGCACAGCACGAGGAAAGTGATGTCACCTCTGCTTGTGCAAAGAGCTGTTTTGATGTTGATTCAGACAATCAGACATTAACAGATTACACACAGAGGTGCAACAGTTTGGAAACATTTTAGAGACTTTGTAGGAAAAAAAAAGGAAACAACTTTGTTTTTTTATGTCTTTGCTTCCAGGTTTTACTTTGCTTCCTTTATCAGCACTGATGTAGCATTAACTCCTCAGTGGTGACACCTACTGTTCAGGAGAATACTGCAATAGCTACATGCATCCTAACAGCAAGCATAAAAGTGGCACCTTAAGGCCCAGTGATTAAATCCCAACCCGTTTCTTATTCAGTCGGCTGAAGGCTTGAACAGCACATGCGCGGAGATGCTGTGTGCTTGAGCTGACGATACCGGGTTAAAAAGAAAAAAATGCTTTCAGAAACTGAGCATTTAGAGCACCCTGAAGCCTGAGCCTTTTGACTCATAGGGACTGCTTGTACTGACCTCATTAATAGGAGAGATTACTTTAGTCTAAATGGCAACTCTTAAACAACTGAGAGGCCTCCTGTGCAGGAGTGCTGCACAGCTGTGTGGTAGTGCATTCAGTAGTCATATCCAATTAGCTCTCAGCCCTTGCAATTTAGGCACCGTGCGTTTTAAACGGAGTTTTATCTCATAAATGGTTCTACTAAATTGACTCACTCAGATTATAACTTCCATTATTTTACTTCACATAGAAGTCCCAAAGAATTATGTTTTTATATACACATATCTTCTGCTTCCATGATTATTTAAAGAAATAGTCTGCATATATTGCTTTAATTCCACAATATTATCTTTTAATGAGTGACCCATCATATTTAGTGGAAATTTCCAGTTGGCTCACATGTGATTTCACACACTCTTCATGATAATTGAGTGTGTCCTTTTTTCATGCTTGGAAATCTTCATGATGTGGTCTGCTAATGTCTGGACATTTAACATACTATTGCAATAACGACCTGCCACTGGTACAGGCCCACTTTATGCATTTATAGACAGTTAAGAGTAAAACTAGTCTCCTTCTTTAGCACTGTTAAGATACAGATTTTAAAAAAGGTTAAAAATAAACAGCATACATCAACTAAATATCCAGGAGCCACTTAAAACCTACTATGAAAACAATAACATCCTGCAGCGTAGTGCACTAATCTAATGAAAAACTGCACGTGTACAAGAAGCTTACCTCTTATCAAGACAAATGCTGCCATGTGGCTCTTGCAGCCGTAGAAATCTGGACACATTTTCAGGAGGCTGTTAAACTTCTCACTGCTTATAGCTGCCATGTGATGCTTGTGCCATTCAGTGCGCCAAACTGGAAGAAAGATAAACAGCAGAAGCCAGCTATATAATCAGGGACAGAGCATATTTTTGACATCACTCATCTGAGTGTCCTTAAAACGGTGAAAGCAGAAGGGCTTTGCCTTGGAAATGTTTATGATAATGCTGCATTCAGTGTCAGCTGACTGGCTGATTATATGTAAGCACTGTGCTTTCATTCTCATGCTGGTTAAACTCAGTCTTTTATGAGGTCATTTTGATAAAATAAGAATGTTACTCTCATAAATATACACTGATTACTTTGTACTTATGTCTTCCAACAAATTGATGCGTTCTCAAAAATGTAGAATTAATCCATTAAAAATAAACATGAGCAGGGACTGGTTTGTGGAAGCTGCCATGTTAACATACCATCTTAAATGCATGGACTTCACTGTTCCACCTAATGGCATTTTATGTTTTTATGATTTATGCAAGAGACCAGCCTCAATTTTTACTCATTTCAAGACATGAAGGATCACTCCTATGTTTTTAAATCATGTGAGAATGGTCCCCTTCAGCAAAAAGCAAAAAAAAAAAAACAAAGGAAAGAGACAATGTGACCAACATCTGAATAAAACTTGAACACATACAAATGTGCATAAACATGCTTTTTATTCCCAAATATGTCAGCAGATTAGACATACAACCCTCCCCTCTCTGGATAGCTGACAACAAGCCAGCTAACAAAACCAGTTGGTTTTAAGTTAATATTATACCACCTAATGTAAGGCTCTAACATCCTAATTCACTATCTGGGACCACTTCCTCGGTATTAGCGAGTGACGGAGGATGAGAAGGTGTGACTGGTGCAGCGGTTTGGGGGAGGCCTCGAAGGGGACTGGCGACGGCTCCCGGGCCGGGCAGAACCCCCTGAACTAACGAGAAGTGAGTGGAAGAAGAAAAGAGGAGAAGAGAGAACAAAAGAAGAGGAAAAGGAAAGAAAGGAAAGAAGGGAGGGAGGGTGGGGCTCGGAAATGAGAACGGCGAGTGAAGGTGAAGGGAGGCATTTATAGCCTGGCTGGAGGGGGCGTGAAGGAGGAGTGGTCCCGCTCCTGAAATTCAGATGATATCTCCACAAAAAATAAATAAATAAATAAATAAATATATCACACTTTCCCTCTGATAAGCAGTTTGATTAAATTCTCACATCATGTGAGAGTTTATTTATTGTCAGAGTTCAACAATGTTAGATCCACTTCAGTGAAGGTTCAACTAATGCCAGCTAACAGCAGCATAAACAACCGAGCTTACTGACAGAGAAGTTCAGGATATCCTCAACAACTTGCCTCAGTATCGCTGAGCTTCACTCTTCACAACTTTATCAACCTCCTACACCAACCAGCTGCCAGCTCAGTTTTTGTCCCACTGTAACAAGGATTACACATTTGAATTGGGAGCTGTGCGAATGAAAAGAACTCGTGACTATAATCTGCAATCTACTGACATCTAATTGCGAGTGTTTACACACTGTGCCTGGAGGAAGCAGTTACAGGTGTGCGAACAAACTATCAAACAGGGTCCTGCAACCAATACTAGCTGGTAACAACTGCATAGCCGCCACTGAAAATTTGAGCGCTTTCAAATTTTGCCTTTATTAAATTGCTACTGTACCTTCAGTGTTTGTGCTTGTATCAGCTTGGTTTAGGTCCTTGACATGCTCTGTTAGAAGATCTTCATCTGGCAGTATGCTTTCAGGAGGACACATACCGTGGAGGGACAGCACAGCTGGTTCATCATCCGAGTCTTCAGCCTGAGAAAGACAAAGCCCTTCTAAGAAAAACCGGGACTCTGGTATTCTTAGCATTCTTGAACCGACTGATCTTGAGCCGTTATTGAGGCTCAAGATCAAGATCAGACTTTCTGTGGGCAGAAAGTCTACAAACACAAGAAAGGTAGTGTTACGTGTGAGATAAGCACTGAATGCACTTTTGCTGTTCACAGTTTAAGTAACAAGGTGGCCGCAGGTGGTTCAGAGTCCCTTCACTAAATTGGATAATGGTCTAAACCACTGACCTACTTGCCAGTCAAGTAATTTAATGTTAATTATGGCAGATGGTGAGATTCCACTTTGATGTCAGATTTTCAATTATGGTTTAGTGTCACAATTAATTCACATCTCTTTATTTATCTGTTAAGTACACCTTCTGAATAGGAGATGGTGTGGCCTCCCGTACACACTGAGATGGCGTTTTTGGTCAAGGAAAACTGAGCTTTTTTAAAAGGCTCTCGAAAACAGATACATTCTTTAATTCTAACTCGCTTTTGCAACTTTGTACTTTTGTGTTGCCTGCAGCAGCAACTCCACCTCATTGTTAGTCCATTTAAAAAACACTCGGTGCTTTTCCACGCCATTTTGCTGAGATGTTTCAAAGAGCCGGAAAGTCAATAAACGGGAAACAGAAATGACACAGGGCTGAATCATCTTACGTTTCACGCACGCGCAGTACAGGAACGTAAGCGTTTTTGGCCATTTTAATGTTGACGCACAACTCTGTGAACTCTGTGGACGCGGAGCGTTTTCAGATGAAAGCGCGGTTTTCAAATTTAACCGGACTAGGGTAGACGTAGCCAAAGTTGCAGAAAACCCTGGTTTTATATAAACCAATCAGGGATAACTTTACGACCACTGACAGTTGAAGTGAATAACACTGATTATCTCTTCATCATGGCACCTATTAGTGGGTGGAATATGTGAGCGAACAAGTTAACATTTTGTCCTCAAAGTTGATGTGTTTGAAGCAGGACAGATTGGCAAGCTTAGGGATTTGAGTGAGTGATGGCTTGACAACTGAGTCACAGCATCTCCAATTCTGCAGCTTTTCTGCAAGAGAAGAGTTGCAGCTGGACGCTTTTAGTGGTGGAAAGTGCCAAAAATGGGCAGGTGAGCATCCGAACTGAACCACAGAGCAATGGAAGAAGGTGTCATATGAAGCATGCTTTATCATATTACATTGATGGCTGGCAGTGTGAGCATTTCTTACATGGGGAAGACCTAACGTAATAGAATAGAATAGAATAGCCTTTATTGTCATTGTACAGGGTACAACGAAATTGGAGTGCCACTCCCTTGGTGCAAAATGCAATAATAAATATAAATATAAAATATAAAAAGTACAATAAAACAATAGAATGTCTGTGAAGGTTCTCAGTGAGTATGATAGGAAAGCAGCATTAATATAATGACAGTATGAATAGCAGCATAATATAGTGACAGTGACAGTATGGTATAGTTAAGCAGGTTCAATTGTTTTTGTGCTTATTTACTACAGTGATAGCTCTGGGAAAGAAGCTATCCCTGAATCTATTTGTCCTGGTTTTATGTGACCTGTACCGTCGGCCTGACGGTAGTAATTCAAACAGTTGATTACTGGGGTGAGAGTAGTCATTGATGATATTGCCAGCTCTGCTGAGGTACCGAGAGTTTGCAATGACCTCCAGGCTGGGCAGAGAGCAGCCAGTGATCTTCTGGGCTGTGTTGATGACCCTCTGCAGTACTTTCCTGTCTGCAGCTGAGCACCCTGCATACCATGTTGTTATGCCGTACGTTAGGATGCTC
This sequence comes from Hemichromis elongatus, assembly GCA_015108515.1. Taxonomy (NCBI): domain Eukaryota; kingdom Metazoa; phylum Chordata; class Actinopteri; order Cichliformes; family Cichlidae; genus Hemichromis; species Hemichromis elongatus. Next base: position 175 of record VUQR01026067.1, on the reverse strand, counting down.
CCTATGGTGGCTCTGTAGAATGTCACCAGCAGCCTCTCCTCCAGGTTGTTCCTCCTGAGCACTCTAAGAAAGTGGAGACGCTGCTGGGCCTTTTTTACCACCGCCGTGGTATTTGCAGTCCAGGAGAGATCATCCGAGATCTGCACGCCCAGAAATCTCATGGAGTGAACCCTCT